>CAJVQA010001345.1:0-26095 GCA_910591915.1 Cetraspora pellucida | reverse complement strand
CTTTTATTTTTCATAATACTTTTATTCCTTTTGGTACTAAATCATAAAGATAAGAAAAAGAAATGGGAACCACCACTTCCAACTCATATTTATAAAAAAAAAAAGAGAGAGAGAGAGACCTTTACGCAACGTCTAAATTACCTGCCGGTATATAAGCCGTGAATCCCGGTGTCGACTGAACTTTTAGAAATGGAACGTATAAAAGTTTTTTAATGATGGAGGAAGAGTTTGTCCAAAATCAAGAAAGATTAAAACCACAAAAGTAAGTATCTGTTTTATTTCATTATAATTTTTGACAATTACTATTTGTACACGGGGTGTATGTACCCGGGCGAAATAAAATTAATACCGTGTACCATACACTCTGTGTACAATTATAAATATTCATAATTTTTTGTATCATAAAAATATTTTTGACAATGATAATGTTGACTATTCTCAGGAAGAAAGAACCCGGGTGGATAATTTACGTGGTTCCCCAATGGGTGTGTTTTCTTCTTCTACGGGACCAGAATATTATGTCAGCATCTTATCATTTGTATATGTTTAATTTTGTTACATCATAAGGTATATAAAAAAACGCGTATTTTATTTGTTATTTATTGGTCTACTTATTTAATATATACCTAATAGGCTATGTCTGCTGTCGGTGTACTTCAAGATGATACTGATCCAATGGATAGTGTTATGAAATTTGAGAACGCGCCTACAGAATCATATGCAGATATTGGTGTTTTAGAACAACAAATTCAAGGAATCAAAGAATCCGTAGAATTACTCTTAACACATCCAGAACTTTATGCAGAAATGGGGACTAAACCTCCGAAAGGTGTTATCCTATATGGATCCCGGGAACAGGAAAATTCAACATTTCTATCAACAAGGTATCTACATGTGCAGGTAAAACACTTTTGGTTAAAGCCGTGGCGAATCAAACATCTGCAAGTTTTTTTATGCTTTATGGGTTCAGAATTGATCCAAAAATGTTTTGGAGATGGTCCAAAACTTGTACGCGAATTTTTCATGTTGCGAAGAACATACGCCTTCCATTGTATTTATTGATGAAATTCATGCTATTGGAACTAAACGGTATATAGACATGAATCTTATTCTAATTGTATTTATAATTTTAATTGTCATTATTTTATTTATTTATTATTATTATTTAATTATAGATATGATTCCAATTCAGATGGTGAAAGAGAAATTCAAAGAACTACGTCAGAAATTTTGAATCAGTCAGACGGTTTAATTCTAGAGGAGATGTCAAGGTTAACTAGCTTGTAGGAATTTCCTGCTTATATTAATATGTAAATAAATTATGGCAACAAATCGTATTTAATCATTAAATCTTGCTCTGATTCGCCCGGGACGCATTGACTGAAAGATAGAATTTTCACTTCCAGACGTAAAAACGAACCGTCATATTTATAATATTCATACGGAGAGAATGACATTATCAGATGATGCGGATATTGAGGAATTTGTAATGTCTAAAGATGATTTGAGTGGTACTGACATTAAGGTAAATTTGTTGACAAATCTAGGCCTTAAAGGAACAAACATAATCAATGTGTATTTATTTTGCTTTCTATATGATTTAGACTATTTGTACTTAGGCAGATTTGTTTGCTCTACGAGAACGTCGCATGAAAGTAATCACTGAAGATTTTAGGAAAGCGTGTGAAAAAGTTCTTTATCGTAAGTCTGAAGGTACACTCGAAGGATTATACCTTTAGTCTAGAGATGGTAAGTTGGTTTGGGTTGGGATTTGGATTAGGTTCTAAAACCCCTAGATTCCAAATTAAAAACCTAAGTACCAAATTTCTTATATAATAAGTTCCAAACCTAAGTTAAACATGGTTTGGTTCAGAATCAAGATTTACACTGGTTTTCAATATTTTGCAAACATAAAAAAATCAAACCTATATTAGAATAAAATATATTGATCTTTTGAATGACTTTACTTAGCATGCTAATATTGATTTATTTAATAAAATTTTGACTTTTATAAAGTAAAAGAAGTTAATATGGCGATTTTAGAGTTTGTAAGTTTTATCATAATTTTTATTATACAAACATAACCAATATACGTATCTTATAATGATATTTTGTAACTTCAACATTATTTAGTTTAAGCAAAAAACTTTCCAGCTACCAATATAACTTCGCATAGTCCAATGGACGACAGTATATTTTGTCTTCTACGAAACCATTCGAATTACTTCACTTTATATTGCATTTTTTGTCAGTTCATTTCTATAGTTGAGAATTTTGAGTATTAATATAATAAACAAGAATATAGAAGAACTTAATATAGAATTACAGTACATTGATTAATAATAAATACATATTAATATAACTCAAGGTAAATGATCACAAGAATTAATGGAAGATCTAAAATGTTGGTAAAAAATGTTTTATATGAGAAGAACAAATGAAATAAAGATTCTTAAAAGAAGAGAGATAAAGAAATATATAGAAAATAAATTAATATGTGTAGCCAATTGCACACTCTTCCTGTAGTAGTTTATAGGATCACATTACAAAAAAAGTCATTAATAAAAGTCAAAAGACCAAAGAGATCACCTTAACATTAAAAAAAAATAAATAAATAGATTAAGAAATATACAGAAAATAGATGTTAGATGATTAGTATCAATTAAAGAAATAAGAAAATACAAATAGAAGAAGACAACAATCAAAGAAAATTTTTTATTGAACCAGAAAAAATTCTGATTGCAATAAAAGAATATTTCCAAAATCAACTAAAGGTAAGGTATTTGAAACAAAAATATTCGAAAAGAATAGTATAAAGATCTAAATCAGAAGAAGAATAATTATAGATTACATAAATTATTTATTGTCTAATCACATGAACTTAGAGAACAATAAGAAAAGTATATTTATGAAAGTAACATATATATTTGGGCCCAAATTTAAGCGTGCATTTAGA
Source organism: Cetraspora pellucida (assembly GCA_910591915.1). Taxonomy (NCBI): domain Eukaryota; kingdom Fungi; phylum Glomeromycota; class Glomeromycetes; order Diversisporales; family Gigasporaceae; genus Cetraspora; species Cetraspora pellucida. The sequence goes on along the minus strand of CAJVQA010001345.1, from coordinate 23,139 downwards.
GAGGGTGTGCACTTATAGATGTACATATTTAATATGTAAATCAAGCAAATTCTTATTAAGACAACCTTTGACAAAAAAAACTTTTCATGAAATTTTAATATAAGTAATCAACCTATCCTAGCTCTAATCCTAAACCTGCTTTATCCTAAGCTTAATCGAAGTTTTGTAAATTAATACTCGTGTACAATACACTATGTGTAAAATCAGAAATTCTCAAATTTGAAATAGGGTGAAAATATAATTATATACTATATAATTGATTTCAACTTCAATAAATATTGGGTAATAGTAGATCATTTCATTATAAGAAAGTCTAATTTAAAGTATCGATTTGCTGCCACAAAAATGAATTCGAAGCCACGAATACGAATTTGCAAGTGTTACGATATAAAAAATTAGATAATACATCTTCGAACCTACAACAGACTGAAGTAAGTCGATGTTTGGCGAGGTAATTCGGAAGCTAGATGAGAGATATGTCTGAACGTTTCAATTTAGAAAAATGAATCATTAATAACATAAGAAGCTGTTGAATCTCATATATAATATGAGTTATTTTCGTTAATTTATTTTATTATGTTTTATTTGATCCCAAGAAAGATACTGCCAATGGAATAGGCTAGTGGTCTAGTGAAATAGCTTAGTAACATAGCCTAACAACACAATGTAATAAACGTAAGTTTGTAAATTTCATATAATACTATGTTTTAAGATTATTAATTAAAGTTTTTGAGGTTAAATTCTTTGACAACAATAAACTTGAGATTGATTTATAGTTTTTAGTATCTTCGAGTTTTTTTTTTCGTTGCGGGGTTTTTTTTAATTCGTATATTTATTTAATAAGATGGGATTTTGCCTGCTAGTATTATAATCTTGGACTCTTAACTGTGAGATTTCGTAGTAATGCTTTTATTAAGACAAATTTAGTCTTATATAAACTATTTTGTCACAATTTATTAGGGTGCGCCATATCATAATTAATCAAAACTATGTAAGGTCAATCAATAAATTAATAATAATAGATTTTTAAACAACGTAGATCATTCGGAGTATCAATTTAATAGCGAAGACTAATTTATTAATAATAAATTTTGCGTAAAATAATATCTTTAATTTTTTCTTGCTCAATTTTTTTAATTTAATATAAAAGGTTTTTCTGTAATTTTGCTTTTATTTCTGCAATTATTCTCTATAAAAAATTTGAGCTATAAATAACAGGTCATTGAGTCTACACATCTAATTTTGTATAATGATTATTATTTATCTATAATAGGATGCTGTATAAATCAAAATTAAAAGTTTCATCTAAATGAAAATTTTAGCTAAAAATTGCAAGAGCAAAATTTGATTCGCAAAAAAATAATGACTTACAAAATAAGATTAATCAGCATTTAGAAAATATGAATTATTGTCAATTAAAACAAATTCATAATTATATTATCAAGGAATTAAATATAGAGGCAACTAGTGAAACTGATGACAAATGAATAGAACTGATATCTAATATTTTACAATTACCTGATCAGCAAGTTCATGTAGTTACTACATTGTTTGAAAATATGCGTTATTCGAAAGGTTTTAATGAAAGAAAAATATTATTACCATATCTTCAAAAGAAGGTTAAATTATATATTGAACAAAGTTTATATAAGACTGATCAATCATCCAATTCATTAACTAAAGCTAATAATAATTTGCATTTGGAAAATGTTAATTTACAAAAAATTATTGCTCAATTTCAAAAGTCTAAAGTGACTCCTATTCAAAAACTTCGGAGTTTAAGTGAAAAAATTTCACAGTTAACAAGAAAACGAAAAAATCAAATTGCAAAAATTTATGCAAATGTTTGATGATTATTAACAGATATTTGAAGTTTTAATACAATAATTAATTTTTTTTTTTTTAAATATTAATGGTGAGGTCATATCTTTAATTTTATTGAAATTCAATTGAAGTTTTTACAAAGAAAAGCTTGCTTTTAAATTACATATGAAAAATAAAGACTCAGACATATAATCTGTGACCTAAACCTACAAGAGTGGCCAAGACTCATCTAGATTTGGGTTTGAGTAATAATATAAGAGAGAGGAGTATGGTATTTAATCCATTGGATAGTCTAAAGATTAATTTTAGCAATAATTTAAGGTATTGAAATAGAAGGTAGAGGTGGGTTAGAAGAGTGACTATGAGTTGAGTTAGTAGAAAGTATGGTTTGAGACTGTGCAAAATGTGAAATATAGTATAGAATCCATATTTGTTTGTAAATTTGTTGGTTTAAATGAAGAAGAAGTTTGATAAAAAGAATAGTAGCAGTACGATAGGGAATAGAAGAATTGTGAATAGTAGAAATAAGATCAATAGGAACTAGACCAGATAGAGTAGAAATAAGTGAAGGTTTATGTGAAGAGTTATGCAGTTTAAAACTATTAAATGTAAGGATTTTAGTATATAAATTGGAAACCAAATTGGTAGGCATATCAAGATTAGTTATATTTAAGATACTTTGAAGAGAGTTAAAGATTAGATGATAAATTGTTTAAGTTGATGGACAGATAGCCTAATAAAATGAGAAGCTAGTTTGGTTGCATTGATGACAGGAGGAAGAAAATAAAGAATTATATTTATGAAGAGTATAAGGGACAGGAAGTTCATCTGTAAGAATTTTAATTCAAAAAGTTTTCAAAGTAGATGAATAAAAGCTGTGAACAAAATTAGAAATTTTTTGATTGTTATTGATATAGAGCCATGTAGCTTCTCAGTTAATGTTGGATGCAATTGTAGACCATTGTTGAATCAGTGTTGGGATGTCCAGAGTGATATAATGTGGGCTTGGCATATGGTTCCAATAGAGTATCAAATAGGAATTTCAATGGGAAATTCATCAATAAAAAGGATATAGTTGAGGTTGTAAGGGTTGTTAATTAAGAATGTTTGATAGAATAATATTTGATGATTACAAACAAGTTGATCAGCAAGGTTGTTGAATGGGTCATCTTAGTGTGCAGTGACTTTGTGAAAAGTAAGTTGGATTTTATAAGACTTAATAAAGTTGATAAGTGTTTGCCAGATAGAGAAATATGAAGTATGAGTATGAGAAAGAGTAGATGCTGATTGGCAAATGTTATGATATTTGGAGATTACTAATTGTGAGTCAGTAAATATGTGAACTGAGCAATGTCTTGGAGCAGTAATAATTGTTGAGAGGATAGCAAGAATTTCAGCTTTGAAGGAGCATGGCCACAGTTTAACTTGTGCCTAAAATAAGTTAATAGTTGTAAAGTTATCAACTGAACCCAACCTAAGCCCATAGAGCACTTTGAGATATCAAGATTAATAACAGAACTATCAGTATAAAATGAAATGGATAATAGATTTTGATTTAAGTTAGCGATAGTCTGAAGGTTATTAACAAGTTGATATGTTTCAAAGATAGAAGATAGTTGTTATAAATTAATTGTAAGTGAGAGAAGAGGTGGAATATGTAAAGGATGTCAAAGGGTAACTGAGTATGCAATATCAAGAAAGTTTGCATTAAAGTTGAGAGTTTTGTCAGAATTGATGCAACAAAGTAGCTTAGTAGCCAAGTTAGTAAAAATAAAGATAGTATATTTATTAGTGATTGTATTTGAATTAAGATGGCATCCAGTATATAATGTGGTAGTAGAAGAAGGAGTAGGATAAAGATTAGAGAACTGAGACTGGAATGAGCAATGCTAGTGATTAATGAGGATAAGACCAGTAGGTGTATTATGCTTCTGGCATTGCCAATAATTATTTGATTATTGAGAACAGTGAGTAACCAAGATTTATTATTGGAAGTGAATTGACTAGTAAAATAGCAGAAATAGTTTGTAGCAGGTATATTATAGTGGTCATAAAGAGTACGTTTATAGAAGTGACTTGTAGTAATGTCCTTAAGAGTAGTAAACCATTTTGGTATAATACTTTTTGAAATTTTGTTAAGTCTAGATGAGATATGTTGCCAGTGCAATAGATATGAATTGTCATGAATAGTAAGTTGGTCCAGAAAGAGGAGTTTATGATATCTAAGTTGTTTATTAAAATACGGTATTTTGAATGAGAGAAAATAAGAGATTCAAGAGATATGGTTTCATCATTTAGAGTATATTGAATATTGTAGGTTGGGTTGGTTGAAAAAGTTCAGCTGATATATTTGATAAGTTGTATTATTTTGAAGTTTGTTGTTAATCGATTAGGTCCATCAATAATTGGCTTAGGATAAAGGAAAATATTAGTAGAAGACCAGAGATTGTTTTAAAGTTGTTGAATTCATATATGAGTAGATGTGCCTAGTAGGTCAGGATTGTTAAGTCATTTAAGAAGATTAGGAATATGGTGTTGTAATTAAATATCCCAGATATAGACCAATGTGTTGAGTAAAGATTTTGTTGCAGATAGGTTGGTTAATAACAATATTGTATAGACAGTATTCAATAGTAGAGATGATAACTGTATTGATAATGTAGTAAGTATGTGAATCAATTATACATTTTATTTTTGTGATTTAGATAAGTTAGAGGGATTCAGTGATAATTAATTTTGTTTATTTAGATTGCCTATTATTCAAAGTAAACCAACAACCTAAAAATTTAAAGGGTTGTTTGAAGGAATAGAGTAGAAGTAGATGGTTATTATAAGGGATAGAAGTATAGTAAGATGGAAGGTTGTTAGTAACCAAAATAGATTTTGAAGGGTTAACTTGAATATTTGCCATAGCATAAAATGATTCAGCTATAGATAATATATGAAATAACTTAGTTTGTGAGGAAGCAACCCAAAGGGTATCATCTATATATGCTAGAACTGATCATTGTTTTTGTAATGAATGAGTTGTTTGAAGTTTTAGATTGGTGGTCCAAGTAGATTATAAGGTATACTCAGGGACTTTTGAATATATGTAGGTCATAATAAATGCACTATAATAGAGATGTAATTGTTTACCCTTGTCAATACCATTGTAAACTGAATAAGAGAGAGTAAGACCAAGATTGGTAATAACTTGATTGTGATGATCAATAAGAAAATCAGTAAAAATGTTAATAGTAGATGAAGAAAGTGAAAGATGGGAGAGTGAGTATTTGAAAAAAGCAAAGTTTACAGAATTATATGCTTTGCTTATATCTTGTGAGAGTAACCAAATATCTTTATGATTGCAAATGGCATCTTTAATAAGATTGTTAAGAATATGGATAGGAATTGAAGTACTATTATTGGGAAGTACAATATAGTTAAATGGTGAAAGAATAGGGTTTGAAAAAATACAGAGCTAAGTTGGTTTGTAAGGATTTTAGTATAAAGTTTGTGAATGTATTCAACCAGACTGATAGGTCATGTGAGATTAAGGTCACCATCAAAGGTGTTATGTTTGGGAATAAGATAAATTCTACTATGTTTCCATTGTTTAGGAATTATGTTATCAAGAATGCATCAATTAAAAAGGATAATAATAGTCAAGATACATTGGGGACTAATGTGTTTAAGCATTTCATAACTAATGCCAGTAGGACTACAGGCTTTGTTATTAAGTAGTTGTGAGAGGGTTTGAAGAAGTTCTTCATTGGTAATAGGAGAGTTAAGAGAATAATACCAGTTTGAATTGATGTAGAGGAGTGGAAGGTATTGTTGTTTCCAGAAGTTATTAAAGAGAGTTTCATTAATAGGTCTAAGTGCAGTTCAATTATAAAAGTAAGATTGGACATGTTGTTTAATGAGTGATGGGTCAGAAATAAGTTGGTATGGCAGTTTTATGTTGGAGAGATAAACAGGTTGATGACAGCAATTGAGATGCTGTTAATAGCCTTAGTAGGATGTGTAGTTAGAGTAACACATCTTTTGTCAGTGGCTTTATTAATTTGTTGTTGGAGTAGAAGAGAGTTTTCAAGATGACAAGCATGATAAGTTGTTTCCAAATGGAGTAGGCATGTTGAAGCCATAGTCAAATACAGGAGGGATGGATAGAGGTAAGTAATTGAAGGTCACATTGTGACTGTTTATTAATTTAGAAGGTATTTTGATTGATATTTAAGATGTTAGAAGTTTAAGTTAGTTTTTTAATAAGTTTAATAATATGTTCAAGTTTTTTAAGAAAGAGATGTAGTAGAGTACTATAGGGTGAATACTAATAGTTGTAGCTTCGTTTGTGAGAGATTTTGTTGGAGATTGTATAAGTAGCTTCATAAATTATAAAGCATTGAATTTTGTGCCAAGTAGCTTCAATACTTTCATCCATAGTGCTATCAATAGAAGTTTTGTGTTGAGAAAGTTGTTGAGTTAAAGTATTAGCAAAGGAGTTTCAGTCTTCTGTAGTTATTGTTTTATAATTGAATATATGATGACTGATTCCAGTATGTTTCTGTAAGAGTTTACTGTAGGCATGTGGAAATGTCCAACTAGAGATAAAAATTAAATGGTTACTTGAAATAGAGGTTTGGTTGTTATCAAGACTGTAAGAAAAAAGGAATTGTATATTAAATTGGTCAGTTCAGATGTAGTCAATGTGACTACTGCTGGTGTTGTTAGACCAAGTAAAATGTTTGTTATTAAAATGAGCTTCAATATTATACATATTGGAGTGTTTAAGAAAGTTGATAAGTTTATATTTAGAAGAGAATCTGTAAGTATGATTCGGTGTATTGAAATTACCAAGAATAATAGAGTGAAGGTGGAGTTGAGAAGCTTGTTGAATCCAGTTGATTATTGTGTTTTGAGTTTGGTTACAAATAGCTATGTCGGTAGATGAGAGGTATACTAAGATAATATGAAGTTTGATATTGCTTTGAAAGAAAATATCAAGTGCAATAGCTTCTCCTGAATGAGTATGAATATTGTAAATATGAGGTTTAAGATGATTACGAATTATGATAGTGGTTTCTTCTACAGAAGTAGAAGAATTGGACTAGTAGTAGGTAAAAAAATTGTTATTGCAAAAGAAAAAATTAGTTTTATTAGAGATTTTTGTTTCAATAATACTGGCAATAGATATGTCATTATTCAGACAGTAATCTTGCCAGACTTCTCTTTTTGTTGGATCATTAAAGCCTCTAACATTGTGTGTAGCAATAGTTAAATTAAGATAATAAGAACTTGAGTCAGAAGAGTGTAAAGTAGAGTTATAATCAATAGGAGTTGAGTAATGATTATTAGAGAGAGAATTAGATAAAATAGGAGTAAAGCTAAGAGGGTTGGATCTGAGAGGAATTTTATAGAATAGTGGAAGAATATGTGGAGCAATAATGATATGATCTAACAGAAAAGTTTTATTAAGAAGGTATATTTGGGTTTCATTATAAGATGAATTAACAAAGAATGTAATACTAGATACAGTTTTGTTGTTATTATATTTGTCAATATGCTGGATTAAGGTCTAAATAGTTTGATCATAAGAGAGAAGTGGTAAATTGTAATAAAGAAGGAATTTGTTAAAACATGTGTGAAGATTATAGGAGATTAAAGATGTTGTAAATGATCTTTCAAAATTGTTTTCTACAGGGTCAATCACCGTATGCTTGGCTCTCACAGCTGTGCAAGGTACCATAGTCTGCCCTGTATGTTGGGTTTGACCATTATTAACATGGCCTTCTATATAAATAGGCTTGTCCACCTGCCTACTTATATCATTCTCCTTATTAACTACAATGGTTGTATCTTTTAATAAGATGGTAGTTGCTTCAATGTGTATTGTAGAAGACAAGGAACTTAAAAAGAAAATTGTAAAAAAAGAGAGTCAAGAATGGAAACAGGTTGGAAGTCTAGGTTGAATTTTTTTGCTAAAAATTTTTCAGCTACTGGATAAGCAGTATCATTAAAGTATTTAACAATTTGTAAGTATGTTGATTTTTGATTTTTGATTTTTGATGACATCAAAGTAGGTAATAATGTGGACAAGAAATTTGATATCAATAATGTTTTTGGTTAGTAAATTAATTGCCTCTTTCTTGAAGAGAGACTGTATATTGTGGTTTTTTGCAACAGTTTAGTAATATAAAGAAAGATAATAGTAAAAATAATAGTTACAACATTTGGGATTTGTTTTGATTTTGTTTTGTTTACAAACAAAATCTTCAGTCTGGTCTGCTAATTTGTCAAGGGCTTTGGTAGGGATGGGTTGGTCAAGTGAGACAGCATGTTCTTTATTTTTATGAAAAAGTGTAGTGTTGAAGGTTGGATGGATCTATGTTTTATCATCTTGAGAAGGAAATGTTAAGCATGATTTGCTTAATATATTATTAAAGAGTTTGGTACTATCATAAAATTTTTTATCATCAAGGTATAAGCATAATTTGTTGTCACAGGTAAGTTAGTGAAAGTTAGCAACACAGGATGTTTCTTCATGTTATTCATAAAATAAATTAGGTTTTTTGAAAATATAAGATTTAGGAAGGTGTTTGGAAAGTTGTAAGATGAAGTGTTATCAGAATTGGATTCTAAGAGATGTACAGACTTTTTCTTTGTTAATACTAGAAGAGAATTGTTGACTGTAGAGAGGAAAGTAAGTTTCAAACCAAGAATTGAAGTGGTCAAGTGAGTTTTTAAGAGAGAAATACAGAATCTTTCAAGAAATAGTGTTTTATGAACATTGAAGAAGAGCTTGATATTGAATCTAGCATCTGACTGAATGATAAGATATTTTTGATTAAGATCAGTAGTTTAAGTAAAAGCTTCAATTTTGAATCTTTTAGGTCTGAGTTATAAATCTTCAGCAAAGTTTTGGTAGTCAATTAATTGGTAGTTATTGAATAAGAAGAGATGAAGTTGTACAAGATTAAGGCAAAGTTTGAGACAATTATAAGCAGTATATGGAGGGATTATGACTGATGAGACAAAGATTTCAAGATAGTTAAGTTTTGTAAAGAGAACATTTATAAATTTAAGAAATAAGTTTTTGAGAATAAATTCAAGAAGATCAAAAGAAATAGTAATACTTTTGTCAATATTAGAATTGCTACTATAAATGAGATCAGTTAAGAATTCTGGCTGTTGTCTAGCCATAATATGGATAATGTAATAAAATGAGGCCTTAAGTGCAGGTTGAGTGAAGATGACAAGCTTAATTTCTTTATCAGAATAAAAATCGTAAAGAAATTTTTTAAGAAAGATAAAGAATTGGAGAGAGAAAATAGTTTGTAATTTTTTATTAGATTGCATTTCTTTAGTTATTGGAAATTTGTAAGTCAGTCATAAGTAGGATTAGATTTTGGTTTGGTAACACTAAAGTAGGTTTGGAGAGGAGGATTGTTAGAAGTACCTTCAGAGAGTTAGTATTATTAAAATTATTAAGATTTAAGTTAGCATTATCAGGAATATTAGTAATAAAAGGTTGATTAGAAATAGAGTTAGTATTGGTAGTTGTAGTAAAGAAGGAATTAATAAGATCAGAAGAAGTTGAGGTTTGTTGATGAAAGGTAGTAAAAGAATTGGTAATTTAGAGGATTTATGTAAGATGCTTTGAAAGATTTGAGTAAGATTTTTCTTAGTTTGAGATGAGCTAGCTTCATGTTAAGATGAGGCAGTCATGTAGGTAACATGGTAAACTTCATTATTTTTAGTGATATATTTTTTATTAGAGTAATAATGATCATTTCTCTTGATACAACCAATTGGCAAAAAGCATTTGGGACAAATATAATAATGTACATCAGATGTAGGAGATGGAGAAATATTGTTGGTTGAAGAGGAAAGATTAGTTAGGAGTTGTTGAGCTGATATGTTAAGATTCTTTTTTGCATTACTGTTAACATGGACTATAGTAAATTCAGTAACTTGGATATGGTTAGTGTTAATAGTTAAGATAAATTTGGTGTGATATTTGCCACAGAGACAAGTAATCACAGAGATAGAAATAGGAGCTTGAAAAAAATAACTAATTTTGTTGTTTCTAAGATTTTTGATTAAACAAGTGGTTGGTTTGATTTTAGAAGAGATAGGACGAGCATTATTGCCATTTTCTTCTTTATAAAGGGCAATTCCAAAACTATTAGAAAAGTTTTGGTAAAAGAAATTGAGATCTGCAGTATCAGGCTCTTGGCTGCTTAATATAGGCATTTTTAGATTTGTTATAAGTTAAATAAGTATTATATTAAAAACTTAGAGAGATTTCTTGTAGTTAGATAGTTGATTTTATAAGGGTAAGAGATGGGAACAAGGGTTGTATAATTGAGATATCACAATAGTCACACTGGTGTGTGACTAGGATAGTTAGGATTACAAATATAGCTCAGGTACTGGTATAAATAGAGTTTGCAACACAAATTGCTATGTACAATTAATAAGAACCAAATATGGAAATAACTAATTGTGTTCAATGAATTTCTATTAATAGATGGGTTATAAAATTCTGGTATAAATTAATAAAGTATAAATTGGGAAATAATAATATGATTACACAAAAACCATGTAAGAGAAAAAGAAGATAGGATAAGAACAAAAGGTAGAAAAAGAGTTTAACAAAAGAGTAAAAAATGAATTTAGCTATAGTTTGATCAACATTAAGTCAAAATTCTTCTTTTAGTGCTTGTTTTAACAAGACAAGTGTGCACTACAACTTTAATTAAAGGTATAAGACAAGTTATTGCAATAGAAACTGTGAAAGAGTTAATTTTTTAAAATTGAAGGCCAAAGGCTGTTAGTACAGTTTTCTTGGTGAGTTTGAGAGCTAGATTTATAATATTTTTCAAAATATATGTAATTCACTGAGCTGAATACGTTTACTTAAGACACTAGGATCGGTTGTCTTAGTAAAATAAAAACTTATAAGGGTTTTTAGATAGATGATTTTTTTATTAATTTTTGTGCAATGGATTTGCAGAAAGAGTTTAGTTTGTATAGCCTTTTTCATTAGTAATATGGTTATTAATATCTATTATAAGCTTTGATCAAGCAATAGAATATTTAATAGTAATGCAGCAAGATTTATTTTAAAAACATATTTGCTATATTATATTTATAAATTGCATCTATAGCAGTTATATGCTTAAAACTTTTATTTTGATATAATTATTTATCATCATTATTGGTACATGTTTCAATAAATCTTAATATTATAGGATTATAATATTTAAGCTAATTAAAAGAATCAAATGCTAATAAATTTTTTAAAGAAAATTGACTTTGATCATTAATTAAATCAACAATATCATTATATAAAAATTTCCATTCTAAAAAAGCAATTTTGGCAATTTATATTATATGTTTTTTTGTTGAATATTATATCATTCATTCCATTGTTTATTTAAGTATTTTTTTTTTTTGATTTTTAATATTTTAACTCAATTTTGATATAAATTTAAAACTTCTAACTTAGAACTAAGTTCAGTAGTTTGTTTTTTAAGATACTCATATTCATGTTCTAATTCTGAAATTCTATTATTTTTAGCTTAAATAACTTTTAATTGTTGAGAATGATCTGTTACAAGATTAGTCAAAGAAGCTTTTAAGATATTAATTTGTATTAAATAACTATCTATTGTTACTTAAATTCTGATATTAACAGTTGAAGGTCTAGAATATTGCTTAAAATAGTGCTATTATTACTTAAATTATGATTTCCTTTTTAAGGATAATTAGATATTTAATTATTTAAAAAGTCTAAATAGTTATTTTTTGCAATTATTTAATTATAGTGTTTTTTGCAAATTATATATTTTTGTAACTTATTTTTAAGATTACTTAATTCAAAAAAAATAGTTCAAATAATTGAATTCAGTTTTTAATCAACTTAGTAGATGCATTGTAAATTTTTTGAGTTTCTTAGTTTCATATTTAGCTAATTGCTTTGTATATTTATAAGATTCAACAAGTTTATTAAACAAGCAAGTTGAGTTTTGGGCTTTTTTTTAAAATATAAAATATAAGTAATTTGCTTTTGTAAAAACATATTTAATTTACAGTTACTAACCATCAATTTTTTTTATTATTATAATTATTATATAAATATATAAAATAATTTAGCTCTTATATATTTTTACATTTTTCAAATTAGTATAGCATTTAATTGGTTCTATAAATTCTCCAATGCTATTTTGTTAACAATCTACTAATGCTAATGATAATCAGACCAACTCTAATTCAAATCAAACCAACCTTGGCTTTATTTAATTTGTCATTTAATAATATACTAATTTAAAAATAGTTTCTAAGAAAATAGTATGCATATATGTTGTTTTAGAAGTTATTTTTATTATTTGTCTAATGTCTAAGAATTGAATAAGCTCTTTGTTGGCAAAATAGCTATTGGCAAAGCATAGATAAGAATTGAATGAGCCTTTGTTAGTAAAATAGTTATTGGCAAAGCAATTGTTGGCAAATAGCTATTGGCAAAGCATTTGTTAGCGAAATCAACATAATATGTGAAGTTCATAGAATCTATTCAATTGTCTTACAAATTTGGAAAAAATAATTATATAATTTATTTCAATTGTTCTACCAATTTGGAAAAAGTAATTATATATGCAAATATGATTTATTTCAATTATTCTGCTAATTTGAAAATGCATAGTAATAGATAAGTTTTATTATTATTATATTATTATTGTTATTAATTATTAATAAGTCTTTTGATCTAATTATAAAAATTTTTTACATATTTATATTAATAATAATTGTTCCAAAACTTGGACTACATATCAAATAATAGGGTTTTTTATCAGTCTAGTGTTATAAAAAGCTATATTCAAATTAAAAAAGTATCTTTATACATATTGTTAAACTCAGAACATGTGAGCAATGAATTACTAATTTTATCATAGAATCATTATCACATGATTATAAGTAATGATGTTGCCTTAGTGAAAAAGATCTCATCAAAATTGAAATCCTATGCTTATAATAATTATAATGCATATATTGCATATATTGATTATAATCAGTATAATCAATATATGTGATATAAGTGCTATCATTATTATAAGTATGATAATAGATATCAGCATCCTAACAATAGATAAAATTTTGCTTATAAATAATCTGCAATTTTGTTTTAATAATAAGATGGATTTTGATATAAAAAATTAATAAACAACTTATCTTGCATACATCAAATAAAAGTTCTTCTGTGAGTAACTGTAGAGAACTATTATCATAATAAAATACTTACTTATAATATTAATAAATCCTACTCCCTATTAGTTTAGTATTTCTGAAGTAGTGTAGAATACTGAAATTCTAGAATAGTATAGTGATAGTCTTGATATAGTGTAGTCTATCCAAGATAAGTCAAATCTGAATCGAAATTACTTGCCAAATCTACACATCTCTTTTGACTGAAACTATCTAAATGTTATACAAAGCTGACCTTTAATTAGTAAAAGACTTACTAAATTAGAACATATTAACATGTTTGCTTTGTTAATTGCATAATGGAAAAATATATACTGCAACAGTAATATTGATTATTAGTCCAAACTTTGAGGCTGTCTATACAATTAATTTTTCTTATAAGTAGATTTTTTTAAATAAAATTTAATCCAACTATTTATATAATATTGCATAGTCACTGGTAAAATAGAATTAATTTTGTATAATTTTTAGTAAAATTAAATTATATAATTGTATTTGATTGTTTAATTGCTATAATTTGCATATGAATATGTTTATTAAATGCATAATAATTACAATTATCATTATATTTAGTTTGTTAATTACTTTTTTTAGATATATATTGCCCATAAAACTGATTATGAAGTCATATAGTATTTATAAATTATTATTTATTATAATATATATTTTTAATATAAGTATTTTTACAACAAATTAGGGTTTAGAGCTGAATTTTTTATATTTAAAGATTAATGTTTAATTATTAAGTTTTATTATATTATTTTGAAATAACACTTCAGGAATGTATATAAATTGAAAAGAGCTAGTAATTAATTTGGCCAAATAATTTTTTGTTATTAAAATTCTTCTACTAAATTATTTATTAGCTCTTTTCAATATATATACACCTTCAGGGTATTATTTCAGAATAATATAATATATATATTGACATATTCTAATTTTTAATTGCACAAAAAATGATATAAAATTGTAATATGCTAATATAGTCTAATAAAAATTTTAATTATAGTTAACCTTCTCTAAGACCTGATTTTCTATAAAAGAACTCATATGTAAATAAATAGTATTTTTGTTTAAAAATGTTTATATTATATCAAATTTATATATGTTATATTCACAATTTTAATGCTAAATATTAAATAAACATGTTCAAAAAGTATAGTAGCATTAATAACTAATTAATTTAATGATTATTAGTAAATTTTAAAATATTATTAGAGCATTAAATAATATAGATTATTACTAAATTTAGAAATACTATATTTGGAAAAACACTGAACTGTAATAATAATTCTAATTTGGAAGGATCCTATTTATATAACTTTAATTCAAATAGTTTAAAATATTTTACATATAATTCAAATATCAGTGATAGTAATTTTGATCAGAATAGTCTTAATTTAGAAAGTTCTAGATTTATTTTAGAAAACAATTTAAAAATAATAATTATGCCAAATGATTATAATAATTATAATGATCATAATAATTATAATAATTATAATTATGATCATAATATTTATGATCATAGAAAGTTAGATTCAGAAATCAATAATTATTCTGATTTGGAAGAATCTAATTCATATTGCTCTAATTCAAATAGCTTAAAATATTTTATATGTAATTCTAATACTAGTGATAGTAGTTTTAATTAAAATAGCTTTAATTTGAAAAGTTCTATATTTATTACAAAAAACAATTCAAAAATAATAATCATATCAAATAATTATAATAATGATCAAAATTATTATACTAATTACAATCATGATAATTATGATCATGATAATTATGATCACAATAATTACAATTATAATAATTATGATCACAGTAATTATAGTTATGATAATTATAATCATAATAATTATAATAATCAGTAAATTATTGAAATTAGTAATACAGAGTCAAATGAACATTATACCTATCAAGAAAAAGAAAAATGGTGAAAGAAAAAATGTTATACTACCAAGAAAAAGGAAATTAGTAAGAAGAAATTATTAAATCTCAGAAAATAATCAGAAATAATAATGTAATTATTTTATTTTTATAAATAATTATAATTTTTTGGTTTGTTACAAGTGTGTAAAATCCTTTATATATATATATATTTTTTTTTAACTATGAATGCCATTGCAGGACATTATGAATTCAACTTATTCAATACATTAAAAACATCATAAAGTTGTTCATCAAGTGACAATATTAAATGTTAAAAGAAACTGGAAGTTTATTAGAAGTACAATGAAAGCAAATCTAGAACCAAAAGAAATCAATTATATAAGCCAGATGAATCATAAAAATCCATAGTTCAGATATGGACAAATAAAAATAGATCAAAGATCATTATGAAATAAAGTTCTTTAAAAAAGCCAATCAAGATTCTTATCAAATTGCTTGCAAATTTGGAATAATTAACTGGTAATACTGGATACTTTTGATTATCCAGATCTTGATATTGTCCTTTTAAACAATATACTTTTATTGAGACAGTCATGTGCCAAGCAAAATATTACATATAATATTCAGAAACATCAAACTCATAATGATCAACACCCAAGTCATACTATGCAAGAACACCCAACTCAAGAACACCCAACATAGGAATGCTCAACTCAAGAATACCCAACACAAGAACTTTTAACTGAAGAATGTTTAGCTCATATATTTTTGAAGTAAGCAAATAAAAAAAATAATTTGAATTTCAATTAAAGTTTTACTAATATAATTTGAATGAAATCACAGTGCAAATAATGATAGTTCAAGTCAAAAATCTCACTCAGATTCTTGCAATTACTGAAAAATGAATTGCAGTACTAAATCATGCTCTTGTAAAAAGAAAAATTTATTATATTCAAAATGCTGTAGATGCATTTTATATGATCATTGCAAAATATTTAGTTCTATTAATTTTAATATATTTCACATAAATTTGAATATTTTCGGTTAAATGTACATCAAATTAGTCTTTAAATATTCATTATAAATAAATGCTTTTTTTAATTTGCAAATTTTATACTGATTGAAAAATGACATATGTTATTTTTCAATTAAAATATAACATGCGTCAATTAATAATTGACAGAATTTAAAAATGACACATAACAATAATACATTGTTAGCAATAGCTCACTATAATATTATTAAAGACAACAATGTAGTCTATATTTATTTAACAAAATCCAGTATGATGGTTGCAAATAGTAGGTATTTTTATGTAAAATTATATAAATATTAAAACATACAAAATTGTTGATTTATTTAACAAATTTTAAATTTGTTCTTACTTAATTTCTGTTTTATTGGATCAGAAGAAGAAGAATGTTTGTTTTTTCTGGTTCATGTGGATGTAGTTATAGTAAAGATCTAAGTTATAATTCTTATATACTAAATCCACACACACACTTTCTCGATAAGTCATCTGACACTCATGTCATATATGATATTTATTATGCTGAATTTAATAATAAATCAATTAGCCTTATTAATATTACCCATGATTATAATATTATAGATGATTATATAATAAAAAAAGATAATTATTTGTCAATTTAAAGATTGTTTCAAAATAACATTTGGATAGAATATTTAAAACATAAAGATAAATATTTTTATTTTTTATTTTTTTTTTGTTAAAGTCCCTGTCTATGGGAGTTGATGTTTTTATTCATGTATTTGGATACAGGTGCCTTCAGGGGCTCCCTTACATTGGAGGTTACAACTAGCCACACATGCACTTTTGGTAAAGGTAAATATTATGGTAATATATATACATATTTCAATATAAAAGAAATTAGTGAATTTATACAAAAGATTTTGGATAAATATAATGACAAAGAGTATGAAGCAGACCAATTTTGCTTAAAATTATTCAAATGAACCAGTAGTATACAGTGGTAAGCTATGCACTTGGATTGTTGAATATGAAAAGGTAGATTATAGATGGAAATTACTGTTAAAAGCCAAAATTGAGTCTATAATGGTAATAATATAAAACACATAGGTTATTTTCAGTCATTTCATAGAATTTATAAAGGAACAGCTCTCGAAAATAGTGTAATATTGTTGGTATTTCCTACTAGCATACAAATATATACAATAAACTTAGTAATCAATTCCAAAAAAAATTTTAAAGGTGAATTAAATTATTGCTAGAGTAATAGATTTGAGCATAATTTTGAAAGATCAAAAAAAACACCAAAAGATTTCATTATTAAACTAAAAATAATTTAAATTTGAATTTTTACAAATTTGGCTTTGAAATCTTACTACTGTGATAATGAATATTGTGATACCAAATATCATAACCAATCATGTACAAAATGCATGAAATGCAATAAGTGCAATAAGTTATATTTAGGATCAGAAATGGTATTTCAGATCCAGAAAGATAGATAAGAAATAAATGAAGAATGTAAAAACAAATTACACATCCTTAAGATATACTAGGAATGGAGTATGAAGTATGTAGTGTATAGTTTACAGTATAGTTGTTATCTGAAACTTGAAACTATATATAAAATCTGCAAAACTGAAACCTGAAACTCATTCTGAAACTGTAATACTATACTAAAAGGCTTAGAAATTTGATTTTAAATATAAATACTTTAAGTATAGTATAATTAGATTGCATTTCAGAAAAATTTTAGTTATTTTATAGTAAATGTGCATTAATTATTAATATTCCAATTTTAAAGTTTCAGAAAGGTTTTAGGTTTCAGATAACAAGTATAGTTTATAGGCAAGTTAATATGCATGTGCAATTCTCAGTACTTGATTGGTCTGTGTGACTCTATTTATTACGTATTGTTATGCATTGTCTATTTTTTGCATATCATTTTACATTTTATACCAGTGGCTTGACTATTGCACCTGTGTTTATACATGTAAATGTATATTATGTCTACTATATATATATAAGATAAATGAAAATAAAATCCAGAACATTATTAAATTAGAGATTTTATAATAAATGGTAGTAAAAAGATGATTTTTTAGCATAAATACTGGTGGCCTAATGTGAATTATCATATATGTTTATTAGATTTTGAGGATTTTCTATTTTTTTTATAGTTTTTTTATTGGATTGATGAAATGATTTGATGTTTAGAACACAGTTGAGGGCTGCCAGATTTGAACTTGCACTTGTTGACTATAATTTTCATCATATCTCTTGTTGAGTTAAAATACTATATATGAAATGTTATTTACTAATGCTAATACTAATCGTAATTTGATCTATGGATATTAAGGTACATGCTGATCATTTGAGAATATCAATTATTTTGTTCTAACCAAATATATATGTATATTTTATACTGAATGTTTGATAGGAAGTAAGTGCATGCTATACTGAATTTCTAGTTATGAAGCAAGTATGCACTATGCTTAATATGAGTAATTCAAATAATTTAGCCAAAATGATTATTAATAAATTGAATGTATTCTAATTATGTTCTGGTAAGAATGTGAATTGTTTGTTATTTATATATCAAGAACAGAAATTGTACAATGTACAACATAGTGTATAGTCAGCATATGATTGGGTAATCTGTTATCATAACTTTGTGTACAATACTTTAAAAGATAGGTGCCAGAAACAAATGCCTCTGTATGAAAAATCTTGTAATTGATTGGTTCATGTGACTTATTGATAATTCAATATTTTTTTTAAAAAAAACATAAATGTGCATATACATCTGTAAAATCGAAGATGCTATAACAAATAATAGTAAAAATAAATTTTTAAGACACAAAAATTAGTGACCCAATATAAATTTAAAAGCATCAATGCTAAATATTTAGTAATTTTCATTTTTTTTTATTAAATTTTTTATTGGCCAGATAAAAAGACTTAATCAAAAGAATTTATTAATCATTTTTAAATACAGATATGTTTAGTAGATTTTTAAGGTTTTGCAAGGCCTCAAAATTTTGGGTCAGATTCATCGGAACTACTGAAATTCAAACCAATATTCAGATTGCAAGTGCTATCAACTTTTTTTATAAAGAGTCATTTTCTTATATCAGAAATAGATTGCAATGAAGAATATAGTTTCTTGTAACTGAAATAGTGTCTGTGTAGATTTCTCCTGTTCCTGGTTTCACACAACAATGTTGTGCAGCTACTTATTAAATAAATCACTATAAATAGTTTTAATTAGTTTAAAGAAATAATAAGTACAAAGTCACATTTGTGAGCAATGAATTTTATATTATAAATAAAAGCTAAAATGTTCCTTAAGAGCAGTATGCTTTGTTTGCTTTATTAAAATACAAGTTCCAATACATTATAACATTTATAATAAAATACTAATACTAAACTAGTACAAACCCTGTAAATCTTTTTATTCGTTCAAGCACTGGTTTACATAACTTATCCTACTTGTATTCATTGACCCAAAGTAACTGAAAGCCTTAATTACCCACTAGCCAAATCTAATACCCTCTTTCGAAAAGGTTACTTATTGTATATTACATGACATTTTGAATTGTAGAATGATAGAGTTGCAGTTATCTAAATATAACACTACTATCATTTCATCATGTATTTGATAAAACAAATTGGTCACATATATTAAATTATAAAAATTTAACATTATTAAAATTGTATAGAAAAGATATAATTAAATTTATGTTAAAGAATTTATAATGTTAAAGTGAAATTTGGTTAAAGCTGTTGTGTAATGATCATCGAGAAACATAACTGAAAACATGACTAAAATCACAATCTAGATCATGACCCAAAATTAGTGATCATGTAATCTGATTTCTCTCCATTATATACAATAGAAGCCTCAAAATCTGGAACAAGTCATTCAAGATTGTAAGCTTAAGCCCCACATGTGACAATTGTCACTAAACCTAAAAGAAAGAAAGACTTAGTAGAACCACCAAAATGTGCAACAAGAAAAAAAGTGTGATACTTACTTTCACAGGCTTACAATAGAGCCTTTATCCCACAAAGACATTTAAGAATATGCAGCTGTAGCTCTATCTATAGGATCTATGAAAAAGAAAAGATAATTAAAAGATGGAATCATGAGTCAAAATGTGGAATTGTACAATTAATAGAAAAGAAAACATTAATGCAAGAAAGAGGAAATGTTCTCAAGCATACTTCCTTGATAATTCATTATAAAAGCTATTGTTTTAATGTTAAGTAGGATAGGACCCTCTCATGGCCTCCATGACCCCCCAGTCCTTTTACTTCTATAAATTAAAGAAAATAATAATAAATCAGAACAGTTATAAATTATAAAAAGTGCAAAGAGTGTAATATGAATAAACATTTTTTTAAAAAGTCCCCATACTTAACCAATAACTTACTTGAGAGCTGCCATAGCCATTGCCAAATCATATCTGCCTCACCTTGCTTTTGAGTAATGTTATGTGAATTGATGATTTTAAAGCAACAATTCATTACATTGGCTCCATCTTTGAATTCGTCCAATTTCTCTGTAACAATAGATAAAATTAGAAAAATTGATGAATTACTTACTTAGTGCTATAATAATTATAGTATGTTATTAATATTTAAGAGTTGTGATATTTATAGTTATATAATGATAATAGGCCAAATTGCTTTTATATTAACAAAGTTGAAAAAATCCAATAAAAATAAAAGATTTACAGAAGAATTTTTATCTAAGACCAATATGTTAATTTTTTTTTTTAAATATTAAGGTGAGTACTTGTAATCCAGGATTTTATTGATAGTATATTTGGCTAATAGTTGCATTACAACCACAGGGAGCAACCATGGGAAAAGTGTACAACTAGCCACTCATACAACTTTAGTCATTGTCTAATTTAAGTAGTCTGCCCGAAGGTTCTACACTAGCTGCCATACCTGGAACCCACTTGTAGGTTTCCTATTTAACCACTCTGTTTCCGTATCCACCTACCTACCTCTGCCTACCAATGACCCTGGCTAATGCCAGTGAAAATATGCCATGATCACTAATTATTTAATATGTATTTTATATATATAAATTAACTAATTAATAAAGAAATAGAAGATAGATTTTTTTTTTTTAAAAAACAATATAAATAAAAAAAAAAAAATATAAAAAAACTAAGCTCAAAAGAAAAATATATAAGTGCAAAGAGTCTTCAAACTATAGATGCAAACATATGTTAATTTTATAACTAGTCTTAACATTAATTAAATATAACTCAAAGACATATTGATATATTAAAAAGTCATAACTAATATTTGCTGTAATGTTTAACTTATACTATAGTATTTGATATATATTATAACATTTAACTTGAGATATAATATTTAATGTATGTTATAATATTAATATATGTTTAATATTTGATTATGTTATAACATTTGATATATGCCACAACATTAGATATATACTAAAAATTTTAATGTATTTATAATCATAATATTTAAAATGTATATTATTGCATTTATAGAATCAGAAACAATTTTCTAAAATTATAAAAAAATTTCTTTAAGTTTATTGTAGCCAAAACTACTGTATTTATAATATATTATACTAAGTAAATATATAGCATTGTATATCTAAAACAAGTATTAAATTACAATTATATTACATTTACTATACTATATATATATGTTACAATTTGATTAGATGTTAGTCACCTGATGTGACCAGACAAACAAACCTTGCATATTACCTTTTACAAAATAATATAATGTTCTTCACACACTCCAAACAAATAATATATATAATTTATATAGTTAATCAATTATTATAAAATTAATTATATAATGTTATAATGCTTAGAAAGTAGCAAAAGTGATCAAAAAAAGCTTATTGGCTTTAATAATTTGTCAAAATATTTTAATTCAAAGATATATTATTTAAATTATTGTTTGAATTAATTTTTTATATCTTAGTAAGCTATATTTTTTAATAAAAAAATGCTATTTAATTCTATTTTCAATGTTTTTGCTTGCAATTTTTTATAACTATTAATTATTTAAGATTACATTTACTAAATTATCAAAGTTCAAATCTTAGAGTTTTATAATTAATAATTTAGCATCTGATTTTAGATTAATAATGTAATTATTTAAAAATAAGTAATTTGTAAATATTTTTATTTTAAATTATATAGTTGTCTATATAGAACCATACTAACTGTTTAGCTTTTTATTTTTTTTAATTTTATAAAAAAATAGGTTTAAAGCTTTCAAAAGTAGATCTAATTAAGTTATAAAAATTAATTAATTACAGCTGTTCTTGTAAATTTTAGAACAACTGATAAAAAATTAATTTGTCAAATTTGATAATATTAAATTTAAAAACTTATTGAATTCAACTGATTTATTTTTTATTAGTTGCCTTAGAATTTATAAGAACAGCTATAATTTTGTATAGCCAATTGCTTATTGGTAAATGTTTTTATTAGATATGTCTAATTAAACAGAAAATATAATTGTTAAATTATTATTTTAAAATAAGATAATTCTAAATTTATATTATAAAAATAAAAAAAATATTATTATTATTTTTAATTTTTTAACTTATTTAAGATTAAATTAACAAGATTTTCAAGATTAAAATCTACTGTATATCAGTATTGCTTTTACTATTATTATTTGTCTTATTTAAAATATTAATTGAAGCTTTATATAGTATGAAATCTTTATTCTAAAAGACTGGCTTTTTAAATTTACAGTTTCTTTCAAAATTAAATTAGTCTAAGTTAACAAATTATTATCATATATATTATTTTTACTTTTATTTTCTTCATCATTTCATCTTTAATAAAATTATTAGGACCAATTCTGTAATTCTCTCCATAGATCACTTGTACCAAAATTTTACTAAAAAACATTTAATTATCTCTCAATATTTTATTAAGTAAACCTTACTTGTTTCCTTAAGTAAAGTTGTTGAGCACACTTTTCTCCTCTTAGGCGGCCAAGTTTTAAGTCTTCACAATACTTGGTCACTGAGAAATGTTCCAAAAACCAAAATTCTGGTTTTTGCTAATTTTTTAAATATTTTATTAAGTAAATATATCTTGTTACCTAATAGAAAAATACTAAGCACTCTGAGCCGGTCATTTTGATATATAATTCATTAC
>CAJVQA010001344.1:0-26096 GCA_910591915.1 Cetraspora pellucida | reverse complement strand
GTGATTATCCAAATTTCACCGTCAGTGGGTTTTGAACTCACAACCTACCACTTGGGGGTATGACAACTTATCCACTTCACTAAGTCGCCATATCCTCAATAAAAGGATCTTAATTGACTATTAGAAATGTGGTACATCTACATGATACTGAATAACATCTGTGATGTTACAATCATCTTACAAACTCCAAGTACCTCTGTATAAGTTTCATATATTCTAGCACCAAATTACTGTGCCAAGTGCCATAGCACAAAAATTCCAAGTATCTCTGACATAAACCCAAGTATCTTTGCACAAACTTTAAGTATCTCTGCACAAATCCAATATACTTTTGCATAAATCCAAGTGTCTAAACATAAGCTCCAAGTGTTTTAAGTACAAATAACAAATAATATAAACAATATTTTTAGTTGCTTCTGTACAATCTTTACTACTCTAAACATAGTATTATTTAATGTTGTTCAAACCTTTATTGTCTCAAATATAATGATATCTAATGTTGTTCAAACTCCTATTATTCTGAGTACAGTATCAAGTAATGTTGCTTGATCTCTACTATTTTCATTAGGTAAAAAGATATATAAAGGGTATCTTTCCTTTTTTCTTGCCAATTCTAAGTTTCTATACTTCAATCTAGACCTTTCTACCTTTATCTCTAACTTGTAAAAGTAATATTTCCTTTTTAGAATAATTCCTATAGGCAAGGTTGTTACTGTATATTTATTTAATAAGGTAATCTAAATACTGTTATTATCTCAAACCATTTGTCTGCTGCTGTATAGTAAAATGAACTACTATACCTCCACTTTATATATATTTGTAATAGTCAATTACTGTATCAGATAATCTTGTTACTTGGTTGTATTGTATCAAGAAGGCTACAACTCTGTAATATTAGTAAGTATATAGCCTAGAATTAATCAGTTTTTAACAGATATAGTTGGATTTATAGTAAATGTATTAGTACTATTAGAATTAAATTGAGAAGGTAAAGTTAAAGAATATATTTTTAATTATTTAGATTTTTTAATTATATTGTAAGCTTTTTTTTATTGTTGTTAAAAATGTTATATAGTAGCTATATATGTTGATAAAACCAGTTTAGAGAAGCATTTGATAGGGCTATAAAAAAAGATAATGTTGTTTTATAAAATAATATTTTAATATTGTTATATTAAAATATAAAAAAAAGATCTTTAATAAGATTAAGAAAATAAGAATATAGTGAAATGTTTGTTTGTTGTAACAAGATAATGTAAATTTTATCTGAAAGTTCAGAAAAGATATTTAATTGTTGAGTAATATTTAAAATTAAAATTCAAAGAATTTGTTGAAAATTATATTTTTGTTTAGAACATATAAAAAGATATAATCTATCTTTAGGAGTTTGACAATAGATACAATTTAGAGTAGTATATAAGAATAGATATTATAAATTAAAGTTTTGCATAGTAGGTAGATTGTTATTAATGATTTTAAGATGAAATATATAGAATTTTTGATCATTATTTAGAGAATTGATAATGTTAACATTTGTTAATTATTTAATAGAAAATGGGTTTTACAAGGATTTAAGTTGTAATCAAAAAAAAGTAATTGTATAGTAATTGTGTTTTGTAGAAATAGTTAGATTTTAATAAATATTGTATAAACATGCTATTTAAAATGATCAGGAAGTAATATTGTAAAGTTGAATTTAATTAAATGTTTAGAGATACCTTGTTTAGCTAAAAGATTAGCTTGATTATGAAAAGAATTATTAAAGTAGGATTTAATTTTGTGAAAAAAGATTTTGAAAGATATTGTTTGAATAAAATAATGAATAATAAATAAAATATCATAGTTTTTAATATATAAGAATTTCTGTAAAGAAGAAAATAATTGAATGTTTTTTAAAGCTAATAAATTGTTAAGATGTATATTGCTTTGTGAGTTTATTGGTAGAATAAGTAGAAGGTAAACAATTGCTTCAAGTTTTGCTCAAGTAGAGTTAGGATATGAAGAAATTGCACAGTTAAATTTAATTTGAGTATTATGTTTAGAGATCTATCCAATACCAATTTTTGGATATAGTGTTTGTGCATTAATAATTAAGGCATCTGTATAAAAATAAGTATTATTTAGAAAATTTTTAGTTAATAGGAATAGATTAGTAAGTTGGTTTTGATAATAGAAAGAAGATATGTTTTTTTGGATTATTTGAATTTCTGTGTTAGAAATATAAATAGTTGGTATTTGAGATAATATAAAGGTTGAAATTATTTGGTGTTAAATATTAATAAGTGTATAAATTTTATGATTATCAATATAGAGTAAATAGTAGTTATTTTTTTTTAATAATTAATATGAGAAATATTAATAAAGATTTAAAATATTAGTGTAAATAAGTTATTAGAAATTAGGAATATTAAATCAAAAGAGACATTATAAAAGAAGAAAAAGTTAAGTAAATTTTTTATAAAGAAAATTTGTGAGTTATTAAAAACAAGAGACCATTTATTTAATAATAATAAATGATAAGAAGTGATTGTATTAAAGGAATTGTAAAGGTATTAATATTTGGTAAATTAAAATGTGATCATGTTTGAGAAATTGTATTGTTTTGAATAAAATTGAAAAGTTTAGTAAACAAGATTAGATAGGTCTATGAGTGAATTTGTTAGTATGTATATATATATTGTTTTATGATAGAATATATAAATTATTAGCTGTTGTAAGTTGTTTAATAAAAAGTATTTTATTGTTTCAAAAGCTGTTAATTAGTAAATAAGAAATATTAGATAAAAGAATATTATATATTGTTTTTGTAAATATAGGAATATTAACTGGTAGTAAATTTAGTAAGTTATTAAGTAAGAGAAAAATATTAAAGTTATTTAAAAATAAAAGTTGAAAGATAAATATAAAGTTTTTTGTTTTTAATGAAAACTTGAAAGCAGTATTTGAAAGAAAGAAGGGTTGCCATATTTTAGTAGTCAATTTTTAATTTTGACTACACTAATATATTTGAGAAGAATAATAATATAAAAAATGTGTTTCATTGTAAATACTACTATTTTTTGAGTTAGATGTTAAAGAGTTGAAAGTTTAAATAATAATGAGTTAGTAAGAAGAATATTAGATGTTTTTTTTATAAAATGAAGCATTTTTTTTTGTTGTAATAAAAAGTAGATATGTGAGTTTTTGTTGTTGTATTTTTGAAATTAACAAGATTTGTAATAGATATTCTAATAATAGTTATAGTTTATATTGAAAAGAGTAGAGATTTGTTTAGATATGAGTTTTTTAAATTTAATTAAACTAAGAAAGTTTTTAATTTTGTTTTAGAGCATCTCATATATTAGTTTAATTAAGCTATTTCTATCAAAATAGATATTAAGATATTATATAATTTCATGAGGTTTATATAAAAGTATTATTTGATTATTGTAATAAAGATTTGGTATAGTAAGGTTTAGTTTGTTTTTGTTTTGAGACATATATAGAAGGTCAGATTTAGTCAGATTAATTTCAATATTATTTAAATTGTAAAGTTTTTGAGTATTATTAAGAATACTTTAAAGAGATTTGAGATTTTTACTATGCCAAACAGTGTTATTTATAAAGGCTATAGAAGGTATTGTTATAGAAAATAATGAAATATTTGAAATGATATTAAAAGATAAAAAGAAGGTAATTTTAAGTAAATGTTGTTATATTTGTTGTAAATGAAGATAAGAATAGGATTATAGTAGATTTTCTAAAATAAAAATAAATAAGTTTCATCTTGTTTAATTTCTGATTTAATATGAATAGGTATGTAAGGCCATGTGCAATAATAATTCTTGCTTGTTAGTTTGTATAAAGTTCAATAATAAGTTGAGTTTCTTATAAAGAAATACTAATTCTTTTACAAGTATCTTAAAGTTAAGATATGTTAATTTTATCAAAAGCTTTAGACATGTCTTGAAATATTATTTATGCTTCTTTGTTAAAGTATTTATAATATTTAATAGTTTTATTAAAAATTTGAATTAAATATGTGTTAATAAGTTTTTGGTAGCTGCAAAGTTAAGATTAGAAAGAAGATTGTTGGTATTAATAATATTATCAAGTTTTTGTATAAGAAGTTTTGTAAAACATTTTTTTATAGTTTCTATAATTGAGATAAGATAAATTTGATTAAGTATAAAGTTCTATGAAGATTTTTTTAAAATAAAAAAGATATTAGATATTTTCTAATCTAATGAAATTTTTTGAAGTTGAAAACATTTGTTAATAAATAGTTTGAGAAAGATTTGGCCAGAAAAGCCAACATATTTAATATGTTCATAGTTGGTTTTAAAAGATTTAGCAGCTTTTTGAAAAAGAAGATTTTGAATGGTATTTTGCCATTTATTATTAGAAATATCAGTAAATAAGTTTTAATAGTATGATTCAAATTTAGAATGATGTTAGTAAAGTTCATAATATTCAGAATTAGGTTGAATTTGTTAAGAAGATTTCTTGTTAAAGTATTCAAAAAAATGAGTGTAGATAGCTTGTTTAATTTGATCTTCTTCTGTTAGTAAGGTGTTATAGTTTAGTAATCTGTTAATGTGTATACTATTGTATTTTTCAAAAATATTTTTAAAGAATTTTTTTGGTTGTGAATAAAAAAAGTTCATTATAGTCTTTGATTTTTTGCCAAATTTCTTTTTGGGTTTGTTGTTGATAATAAGTGTTAAGTACTAATTTAATTTGAGTAAATTCTTGTTTAATAATAAATTGAAGATTATTGGAAGTTTGAGATTGAATAATAAAATTATTAGAATATTTATTATTATATTCATAAAGAAGATTATAAAAATTAGAAGATTGTAACTAATTTTTAAGACATTATATTTGTTTGTATTTATAATAGAGTGAATGAGGTTTGAATAATTTATCTAATTTGATTTTATAAGTAGTTTTAATTTTTTTGTAAGAAATATTTTTAGCAATAGTTTTGAAAAATGCTTTAAGTATTTTGTTTTAAACTAGATTAAGTTCATTTTGATTAGTAATATTTGGTATTTTAGTTTGAAGTTGTTGAAGGTTTTATAATATTTGGTTTAAGTAATTTTTAAAGTTTTTCTTAAAACAGTTTTTTCAAAAAAAGTTTTTCTTTGTATATTATTTGGTAGATTTTGTTTTACTAATAGTTATAAATATGTTAAAAATAATAATTTTGTGATCAGATTTAAATAAGATATCCTAAGAATATCAGTATAGTCAATTTGAGATATGCTTAGATTTGTTTATATTTGGTTAATTTTACTGTTTGAGATTAAATAAATAAAAGTAAACTTGTAAATTAAAGAAAAAAAATTTGATATATATTTTTGAATTGATGACTAATTAGATATTTAAAAATTTGAGATTCTGGAATAAAGATATTTTTAAAAGGATTTTTATTCAAGTGTGAATTAAAAATACTATTAAAATCACCAAATATTATTAGTTAATAGTTGGAGTTATTGTAAAGTTGAATAATTTGTTCTTGAATTTCAGAATATAGTTGTTTTTTTCTGTTATTAGAAGATAAATTTGAAGAATATAAATAGAATTATATTTAAAATATAGATTAAGACCAATTATATGATCATTATAGTTGTGTATTTTAGTTATATATTTGGAGATTCTGTTATATATAAAAATTTTAATATTTGCTTAATAAGAATTTTTATAAGAACTCTAAAAACTATTATAGTTTTGAAGGTCTTTGTTAATATATTTTTATTCTTTTAAAGTTAAATGTGTTTCTAATAGTTTAAAAATAACAAAATTATGTTGATTGATTATATTAATAAGTAAAAGTTTTTTTGAATGTTAAAGTAAATCATTAATATAGAGATGTGATAACCTAGTAAAGTAGATAGATTGTCAACCCTTCATGATTGGTTAGATTAAGATACCTATAATCCATGTTATACTAACATAACTGAAAGGTCTAGACATTCATACAATATTGTATGAAGGAATACAAACTGGTACTAGGTGGTGTAAATTCAAAATAAGTTCTTAGACTATGTAAATCATAAGAACTAGATAGGAAGATGGAAGCCCACTTGAAAGCCCCAAGTAGAAAGATAACCTGAACCTTCAATAGTGCTATTATAAAGACTAGACTTATGAAATAGAATTAGAATTTATAAAACTGAACAAATGTGTTAGTCTTTAAGGAAGAACCAGATAAACCAACCAGGCTACTAAAATTTTCAGGTTTCAGAAAAAAAGAGTACATGTTAGCAAATATGTAAATTAGAAGTATGGTCTTACTCTACCTTTCTGAACTATCTAGAATAACAGTTTGATAGAACTTAAATTAAATACCAAAGTAATAAGAATATATTGTAAAGTTAGTATCAGGATTAGGGTAAACTCTACAAAGACATAGCAGTTTAATGATATGTTCTAACCATCAGTATTGGTCTTGGCCATAATGATACCAGATTAGCTATAAGAATAGGATACAGAAGATTCTAGAATGTTTAATATAAGGTTAAAGATTCTCTATGTGAATGAACTGCTTTAAAGACTTAGTGGTCATGACATATTTTCACTAGCATTGGTCAAGGTTATTGGTAGGCAAAGATAGATGGGTGAATAAGGAAACAGAATAGTTAAATAAGGAATCTATAAGCAGGTTTCAGGTATGACAGCTAGTATAAAACCTTCAGGCAAACTACTTAAATTAGACAATAACTAAAGTTATACAAATGACTAGTTGTACACTCTTTCCATGATTGCCTTCTGTAGTTGTAAAGCATCCATTAACCAAATATACTACCAATAAAATCCTGAGTTGCAAGTATTCATCTTAATATTTTTTTTTAAAAAAAAAATAAACCATTAATGTTTAGAGAACTAATTTTTATAAGAATTAAGATAATAGATAAGAGATTTGTTTGTAGAAAAAGTATATTATTAGTAGTTGTAAAGTTAGAGTTATGTGAATTAGGAGAAATAAGACTTGAATTATTATCATTATATGTATTGAAGAAAATACTATCTAAGATAATATAAAGAGTTAAGTACTTGAAATATAATTTAATAGGAATTTTAAACATTATTAAATTATACAAATTACAAATTATTCTTTACAAAATGCAGACTTATTTAAATAACTATCTTAATAAGAAAACAGATTCTCTTGTTAAACAACACTTATTGTTACATTTTTCTTATTTAATTATACAAATCTTTATAACTCTTATCACATTTTCTAATAAGAACAGCATTATATAGAACTTTTTATAAGACACTTTATCAAACAAATTTGTAAAGCTCATATTTTGCTATATGGATATCGCAAAAATAAAATAGCAAGTAGTTATATTTCAACTAAGATATTGATATAAATTCAATTATTTGTTTTTAAATTTTATAACAAATAAACTTTTTTTAGTAAATATTTGAGAACTAATCTGGTTGAATATTTTACGTGATATATATGTTATATATATACATAAAATTTATTAATTGCAGACCAAAGAGGTCACCTTAATACCAAAAAAAATAATAATAATAATTTTATTAATTGCTATTATTGTTCACTAACTAAATTAGATTATGCGTAAAATTTTTCCGTTATCTGTTTGTTATAGGTAAAAGGTAAAAAAAAGTACTAAAAAAACAAATTGACAAAGCAGACGAAATAATCTGGTATCAGAACAATGGCATATATTACAATATATTTTAACATATCAATTTTATGAATTTCTGGTTAAATTTTGTATTGAAAAACTATTTAGAATTTCAGGACAGGACAAACACCAGTAAATGTAAACACTTATTTCTAAAATAACGAGAGTGTTGAGTAACACTGTCATGTTCGGAAGTGGCGTTTGGTGAATGGAATATCTTGGATCTATCTAGCTTTTGATTGACATCCGCAGGTCTTGAACATATATTCTTCATGTATATTCCTGTAATTATTGTACGTATCCACTATTTCGCCCATTTACTAAAACAAGTGAATACTTGATTAAAGTTGGTTAGACATTAATGTAAAAGAAGTGTTTAGTAGGGTATTGGGTGCGTAATACTTGATGCCTTGATACCATGGTTTGCGTTAGTACTTCAATCCAGATTTATACATATTGGGTCTGATTTGATTACGTATTATCGTTACGTATGAAATAATTTAGATCCAGAAAATTAAAAATCCGGATATATGTTATATCCGGATAAATACTCATTTGCTAAATTCACAGGGTCAGTGTCAGCCACGCAGTTTTAGAACTGATCCGCATAGTATAGACTCAGGAAATCGTGATAATAAAATCGGTAATTTTCTTGTTTATAAAATATTATAGAGATTTTCTAAGTCTTATAAATGAAATTAAATTTTACACGAATTATTTAAATAGATAAATTATAATAACGACAATAACTTTCAATTACCTAAATAAATTCTATCCCTCTGCGGTGACTGCGTTCATTAATTACTCTTAATAAATGAAGGCCTACCGGGAATTTCAAAAATCCTTTAATTCCTAATTTCTTTGAAGTTGACTCTGGATAATGACATGGCACCAAATTTGCACTGAGTTAACTTATTACCATATTAAGATTATCCGGAAGCTACGGTAGAAGCATGTTAGTTTAGCCGGTGATTTTTCGTACCCGTTTTATCCGAATTTTTTTTTTTTATAGCCTGTTTAACCAAGAAAAGATTTATGACGAAATTTCCAAAAATAAAGGAACATTAACCGATATGTCCAAATCACAGGATTTAAGAAATGTTTGTAAACTTTGTAAACTTGTAAGGATCCGTACTGGTATGTATCATTTAACGTTAATAATATTTTTACAGATTAAAACTTGTTTCAGTTACACATCTCCTATTTTTCGCACATTCCCTTAAATAATTACTATCTTTGATGTATCTATTTGAATGAAGGAGGCGCATGCACAGTTATTTCCTCAACATTTTTTTTATCTTTGACTAATTTGAGTAGAAAAAAGGAAGTTCATCACTATCTTTGACTTTATTGAATGGAAAAAAGGAAGTGGCGTGTTTCTTAATTTGACAATTTATCGATGAATGGTTTTTAGAAATTCCTTAGGTACATCACAAAATAATATATGTTACAAATTAGTAATGAAATTTAAACTCAATGGTATAATTATAAGATCTAACGTTAAAAGTAATTAGTAGATCAACAAATTATTGATGATCACGCTAGCTCTAATGAAAACCTTAACTTTAGTCTCTCGAGTCACGTGAAACAATGTAAAACTTTGAACAAATCAAACATAATAGATATCAGATATCCGATATTGATATGTAACAGCCTAATCAACCTAACCAACCAATCAACTCAACCTAATCAACCAACCTAGTAAACAAACAATCTAGTAAACTTAATCAACCATAGTATGTAAGTAAAATGACAGGGCTAAAAAAAGACTATTTAGATGTCGGTCATTCGTTCTTGATTCACATTTAAAAAAAAGAAAAAGACGTTTAAACAAGTATTGGTTTAGGCAATGGTAAAGAATTAACGTTAATGTTACGCTAATACATTTAATTTCTGCATAATAGAACACACAATGAATAATAATAGAAATTTTTTTTTAGTAAAGGGTGAGTACGTACAAATCTTTTATTGATCAAAACAAATTTGATTAAATTAATAAACTAGATGAGGGACAAAACTAGCAAGAGAAATTAACTGAATTACTAAATTATTAACTGAATTACTAAATTATTAAATTAGTATATTATGATAGATTTCTACGTACGTATACAAATGGCAGAGATACAAATATAAAGATAATATATAAAGATTTTGTATTAATAAAAGCTCAGGACAATTTTTGTCTTTAATATTTCTTTTTATGATGATTCGTTCATCTAATAATAGTGTGTGTTTTTTTTTCATGCGCTAACCTTAAAAGGTTTAATTACACTTAAAATTTGTTTAATAAAAGAATGTACCAAATACTCTTACAGTATAACAGAATTTGGTAATCAAAAAAAAAAAAAACGTTTAATTAATTAACACCTCAGAATTTACCTCAGTTACCTTAAAATTTTTTTCCTATTGTACGTAAACAAATAGCAGCAGCATTTTTATTAACAGAATTTCCAATGGTTTCAAAGACAAACCCTTTTTTTCGTATAGCTGTTACAATGGATACCTAAATGCGTGATAATATGTGGAAAAATGCAAAGAAAATCAAACATAATTAGCATATAAAATCAAACATAATTCTGTAATGAGCATATATAATCAAGCATAATTAGCATAAGTCAAGCATAATTAGTATATATAATTAGCATATATAATTAACATACGTATAAAGTTTGAACATAAAGTCTAATAAAGATACAAAGGATAGATGCATAAATAGATCTAACGTAAACAAGAATCGAGTCTTTTTTTTTTTATAAAGTTTTGCGTAACATTATTAAAGAAACACAATAATAATCTCATAATATTATTTTCTCACCGTACAAAGGGGGGTTCGCCCAACTAACACTCTTCATAAACAAAAAAACAACGCTAATAACATAAAAACTAAAATTAACCAAAGAGATTATGCCGAATTGTTGATTTTTAAAATAATTACCTTGCTTAGCATTAATTAATTGTTTGATTTGATAGATACGTATGCTTAATTGATTGGACGTTGCGTTACAATTATGCAGTAAGCAGGGATAAATTTAATAAAATTATGATTACTTAATAATCATTTTTCGAATAAGAAATATCGAATATATTAAGTTCCAAGGGATTGGATATTTTCGAACAAACATGTGAATATTCGGTGTTCTTTCTCCAGATTTTCCTTAAAGGTTAGAACGTAATTAAATTTGACATATTAAGATTATATTAAGATTATATTAAGATTATTAAGGTGATTTAGAAGTTTATTATTTAATAAAAAATTGTTTGAACAAACATTTATTTGACATTTAATTCAAAAAAATTATATTTATAAACTCTAGGCATGTTATAGACCACATCTTGACCGAATGACACACAATTTGTCATTCATTTATTATCCAACCATTCTTGGTATCCTTGGCCTTGTTTCAAATTTAGCATAAACATAATTTTAATAATAAAATCATTCTATTAAGTGTTCGAGAATTTCACAGAATTGGACCTGAGTCAACCATTCATTGTAACACCGTTATCAATAGTTTCTTTATTATTGGCTTCTTTTTTTTTTCCAACATATTATTTTCACATTCATAAATTTTTTTTTAATTTTGAACATATTAGGAGTCTTAATAGGGCTCTTTTTGTATTATTATGATAATGACTATGCGGATGATTTTTATTGAAAAATCAGGTTGCATGCGCTTCAATATTGAAATAGGTTAATAGACCGGACCTGTCATTAAACAAAACAAAGTATATCGTAGATCTATTTTACGATATTGTAATTGATAGATGGATGCTTGATAGTAAAGCAATTTTAAATTCTAAAAAGAGGAAGGTAAAAAAAAAGAGAAAGCTCCCAAAAAAAAGAGAGAAAGCTAAAAAAGAAGGTAAAGTTAAAAATAAAAAAAATAAAAAGAGATAGTTAAAAAGAAAAAGATTAAAGAAACATTTATTAAAGCAAAAATAAAACAAGGAACAATAGTACATTCACTTCGTTCGCTTTATTCACTTGTGATTTTATAACTATCAAGATCATGTAAATGACAAAAATGGATCGTTATCTCCGAAGGAAACAGTAACATTTTCATCACACAGGCGTTGAATTCTAGAGTTTCTTTTGAACTAAACTACGTGCGATATCAAAACGCATATATCGTAACCTTTTTTGGTGAAATTATCAATTATGAATCAATTTACAAAATGTTCTAGATTGTACGAATAAGATCGCATTATGCATAATATGAATTTTAGAGAATGAAAGTGTTTTTTTTTTGATACGTATCTTTTAGATCACGAATGGTTGTCCATTTCCTGAAAAGAGAATTCATATAGCTATTGTATGGTACATTTATGTTTATACAGTAACGTAGCATTGAGATATAGATTGTATCACATCATACCAGAATCCGAAAATAAATTTATTATTATATTCTCGATGATTGAAGTAATATCTATTTTAAAAATTATGAGTACAAAAAAAAAAGTACATACGTAAATGCTTATGTAACGGTAAGATAAACGCTATGACAAACGTTATCGTTATAATAAACGTTACGATAAACTTATGAATAGACGAATGTCTTGGGTAAAGCGCCAAGAGATAATAGTTTTACAAATATGGAATATTTTAAGTTATCGCTACGCATCTTAAAAGTTTTTTTTTCTATTTTTGTGAATTGAGTTGTCACGAGACTGATACGTATACCATCACATTGCATATACCCAAGAAAATTTTTACCAAAGAAAATTTTTTCTCGTAAGAAAAACAATGGCAGAAGTCGAGTTACGATAATAATCTGACGTGTATGAGAAATTACATTGTAGACAATCAGTTTTTTAAAATAATTGTGAAGAATATAAAGAATATAAAGAATATAAAGAAGAAAAGAATAATAAGAAAATTTTTAAGGTAAAATATTCAACCATTGTTAAATTCCGATATAGATTTCTGGGAAGAATTTTTCAAACAATTGATTTTAAATATATAGCACAAGGATTTGTTTCAAATAAATTATTATTTGAGAATAAAATAACCATATAACAACAATTCATAGAACAACTATGTTTTTTGAGGGTTTTCACCGAGTTAGACCTGAGTCAAACGAATATTTGTCAACTTTTGGTGTTACTTTCGGTGGTGTGATTTTTGAATCAATCAATGAATACGTAATAATAATGGATATATTATTCAACTATTGTTCAAAAAAAGCCACGAGCGCATTCCACGTGTACAAGGTTTGTATCTCCAACTATTACACAGTTAGCAATAAATGGTAATAATGGAAAAAAAAGTTCCGAAGATTGGCTCTTTAAACATACAAAAATAGAAATTTTTTTTCTGTCGAATCAATTACTCAAAAATTTTAAAACGTAATTATTTGAGGGGGTTAATATTGAGTTACGCAAAATACAAAGGAAATCATTTAAATCTACAAATATGGAGACGTTTGTGGCTAATAACCGAGAATAATATTTGGTATTTGGATTGATTTATAGCCGAGGTGGCTAAAAAACTGGTAAAAGAAAATTCTATTGGACATTTTAATATAGAATTGAGACAAATTTGGAACAAATTTCTCCATTATCATTATGAGAAATTCCTGAGTCAGTGTTAAACACGCGCCACGTTCTTGGTATACATACATACGTCCATTATTATCTGCAATTACGATAACAATTATCTATAATAGTATAATGATATGTTTCAAAAATAGATAATATAAATGAGAACAATAATTAAACAAAATTTATGACTGTTGACAAGCCATAGAATAGATATCTTGAAATAGATTTTTTTGTGACACAATAAAAGTTTAGCTAAATCTCATCTTTGCATTTTCGTAAGCGTGGCTACAATAATCAATAAAGCTTTTAAAATTGTATACGTAAAACAAATACATAATACACACATAATACTAATCTTTGAAACAAGTTCTTATTAATCACTTACCATTCATTAATATTCATTAATATTCATTAATATTCATTAATATTCATTATTATTCATTACTATTCATTACTATTCATTACTATTCATTACTATTCATTACTATTCATTACTATTCATTACTATTCATTATTATTCATTACTATTCATTATTATTCATTATTCATTAAGGATACTTACGAATAATGTGTAAAATAATATCCGAATCTTGTTTTCCTATATTTCAACATAAAACGTAGAAGGCATTGAGATCAAATAAGGCTAAATCAAGAGATACGATAATGGATAATAAAAATTTATACGTACATAGCCATAAATATTAAAGCATGATTTATGTTACTTATTCGGTAGATATATATGCATCTGCATACGAAGCTAGTTAATAATGGTCATAGGTTGAAATCAAACAAAGGCTTATTTAATAATGGCAAAACTTGATATGTATCGACAGTACATTTAATACATACATTTCGTATTTATATTTCGTATCTACATTTCGTACTTACATTTCGTTTTAAAGTTTTAAACATTGACCTATAAAGATTCATAGTAAAATGTATCAAGTTTGTTAACATTTAAATATATCTGTATATGGGATTAAAGATGGTTTACTGATGGTTTAAAGCTATAATTCATTACTAATCAAAATTAAAATCGGATATTTAAAGATAGATACAAGATGTATAGTTCGATCACTAGCTACCCTTTGTGATACAATCAATAATTACCTGGTACATATGTACAGATTTACATTATAAATATGTATTAAAACAAAAACCAATAAATTTTTCACATTTTAATATTACCCCACAATATCCAAATAAGTTATCAACATTAATAATAATAATAATAAATAATACGGTAAGAATTTTATTATTACTATTATTATATTTTCATTTAATAAATACAAAAATGGAGAATATTTGGTTCTTTTTCGTGACAGACAATCCAAGAACGGTTTATCTTAGAGTACAGTACATCAATCAGTACATTTCGCAATCAGCATTACGTAAATATCAAATTTAGATCGAAGGCTTATGAACGTGATCTATAAATTACTTTAGAGTTACAAGACAATGGCTCGAAATACGTAATTTATATCCTTTTCCCCGCAATTTTTATTCGTACTACAGGAGAAAAAGAAAACAAATCCTGAATTTTGACCTCCTTACGCCAGCTCATGTTATGAACTTTTAATGTTTTATAATCAATGGCTCTTATCGCATGAAAGGATTATTTTAAACTCGTAATTGAAATATATTAAAAAAAATTAAAGCATGTTTGGTTCCTTATGGAATGATTGGTGAATTTTTTTTCTCTTAAAACCTCTTGATTTCGGTAAGATCATTAAAGTACTTACATAAACACATACGTACGTGTGTACTTTTATTTTTTTTTTCTCTGCATAAAAAGAAAATATTATTACATAAACATTGTTTATTACCATCGCGATAATCTAGAAAAAAAAAATATTTTTTTTTTCTTTTTTTACCATGCACGAAATTTCATGTTTCACGAAATAGGGTCTGTAACACTAAATGTATACTGAAATAATCAATGAATGCGATTTGTAAAATTATTTTCGATTTGCAACATTTTAATAAATTTTTTGTTTTGTTTTCCCCACACTTTTTACTTTTGTGACAATAAACTCACGCACATACACAAATTTAAAAATCTACCAATTTTATTGATTTATTGAATAGATATTGAATAAAATATGTAACGAATCATTATCAACAAGAAAGTGGAGCAAAATGTACACGTACTAAATTAAATAAATATATATAATATATGTGTATGTATATATTCATTATATATTTATTAGATTTTCATTGTATATATTTTTTTGTATATTTATTGATACTAAGAGAAAGTCTAGACTCATATATGAACTTCCTTTCGTTCACTCTCTAATAGATATCAAAGTTTGAAATATTCTTTACTTTTTGTAACATCCTTAAGAAAATTTTTTTTTGAAAAAAAATGGTTACATCAAAAGGCAACTTTTTTTTTTTTTTTTTTTTACGATTTTTCATGTAACTTATTGGTCCAATCCTCAAATGAATTAATTCCACATCTAAAAACTCCACCAGTAAAATCAATCCTATTGTTTTTTCAGGTGATTCAGGTGAACTTTGTATTCACAAGAATGTAACGATGTTTTTTAAACCTTAACCGATTCAAGGCTATGTGGCTTTGTGACATTCATCTAAAACAGATCATTAAAGTCTTGTGAACTTTGTAAATTTTGTGAATAGTGAAAATAGTGAAAATAGTGAATAATGTAAATAATGTAATTAATGTAATTAATGTGAATAGATTGGTTATTTAATGAAAGGCGAAAACGTGATATGCCGAATCCGACATTAGCAAGATTAATCACGCCATCATTTAAGATTACTTTATTGGGTATTTTATTAAAGTAATTATTAAAGTAATTATTCTGTGGGAGAAAAGGTGTTGATCTTTTTTTGTAAATCTCAGAAAAGATGTTAATCAGGTGATCAACAAGAACAATATTGTGATTCAAAGTGAAATAAATGATAACAATAACAATAACTGAAAAAAAGAGACTCCTTTCTAAATTATATCGATTCTTTGTTTAAACCTATTTGTGATTTGCTTAAAAAAAAATTCCAATAGTCACACATAATAAATGATTGGACGTTTGTCTTTGTTTTTGTACGCATACTCATATTGGATTATAATTATGTACATTGTTCTTTCAAATCTCGGTGATATCACCAAATAAAAAATTGATTGTTTCCGAACGCATGCGGGCGGGCGTATTAATAGTTTTTACTACATCAATTCGTGTCTTATCATGAACTATGTGTGACCATCGAATGTGAACGTTATCGGCTAATACTACCAATATTTACTAATATTTACTAATATCAATGTATGATGAACAATTTATTAAGATGTCACAAAATGCCTCCGAGAATTAAAATACCTAATACTAGCCACTTTTCCATTGACTTATCAAATACGCACGTACGTGCATTATAGAATTCTACTGCGCTTGTGACTCAGTGCTGACTCAGTTAATATACTGCGTTGATGATCTAACATGTGCCAAGATCTATCGCAATGTTATCCGCGGCAACTCCTTGCAATAACCATTATTCGATTAAATCTCTCTTTCAAAAAAGGAATGACGCGTAGAATCCATTATTCATAAAAATTTTCATTCTATATTGTTTTTAACTTTTATATTGTCTTATAATATATGTATATCATACTTTATCCTTATCATTCTCAATAGTCTAAATATACTAAATATTCTAAATATTCTAAATATTTTAAATAGGATTGCCAAATAAAAAAAAACCTCAAAATTTAGTAAACTTTGTAAATTTAGTAAATTTGGTAATTTGGTAATCTTATCAATTCTTAAAAAGAAAAATATCAATCTACAAAAGGCCCTGCTTTTCCCTCTTAACACGCGCATTAAATCGTTACTCACGCGCAATATCATAATTGAATAATTAATGGCTTTGTTGGTAATGATATTCGTACATATGTGTAATGACGCAAAAAAAAAATAAAGATAACTATAAAAAAAACAAAGATAACTTTTTTAAAACAAGCTCTTAATTCCAATACGTCATCTGTCATCTGTACATTACCTTCTTCGTTAGAAACAATTGTTTGATTTACGTTTAATATCTGTCACTGTAGATGAATTGGCAATACTTGCATTGAACTTTGAATCTCGCATGCTACTCAATGGCTATTTGGAAATAATTGTGAATCGTATAGAAGGCAAACCCGATCGATAAAAAAATTCA
The DNA here is from genome assembly GCA_910591915.1 of Cetraspora pellucida. NCBI lineage: Eukaryota > Fungi > Glomeromycota > Glomeromycetes > Diversisporales > Gigasporaceae > Cetraspora > Cetraspora pellucida. The sequence goes on along the minus strand of CAJVQA010001344.1, from coordinate 8,730 downwards.
TTGACTCAGTTCCATCCCGCATACCGCCAATTGAGATAATTGTGCATGCAGCTTTCATATCGCGCATATAAACAAGATAATAATGGTGGAGAAAAGAAGAATCTTTGTTAGTAGATATTGTTCATTAAAATAATTAATAGTATATATTCAATTTTATATTCAATTTTATTTTCATATTGAAATTCAAATTTATTTTCATATTGATATTCAGGATGAAATTTAAAAGTTACCAATTGAATTAATTGAATAAATTGAATAAATTGAATTGATCGGATTTTAAGTCAGAAATATGACAAACAACAAAGTATAGTTGATTTGACATTGTTCTAAATAATTATTTTTCATATTCAATTCCTTCAAACTCATTGTCTTGGATAAACCTACGAAATGGAGATATCATTACCATAAGGAAATTTTCATCGGTGTTAAATTAGAACAAATAAAGGCATGTATGTATGTATGTATCTATATATGTTATGTATGTATGCTGATTAATTATACGTATAACATGTATATATATATTTCGGATATGTATTTCGAATATCTCATACAAAAAAAACTATTGTGCAAATAATATCCATTTCACAAACGTTGGGGATTAGGCTTAAAAATATGCTGATCAATCTACATTTTCTATCTCTGAATTTGTCATCTGACTATAGTAACTAATCTATATATGCAAAAAACGTGGACATTTGATTCGAACATTGATCGGTTTTTTAAAATAATTTTCCTTAATTAGTTTATCCTATCATACCGTTACTTACCGTCTGTGCCTTCTTATCTTTTTTTGCCATCATTTCTTTTTTATTCTTTTAAAAATTAGCCTTTCACTTAACATGATTTCCGAAAATTGTTTCCTGGGCGTATATTAACTAAATGTGAAATGTTAAATATCATTCATTGGTAAATCTTATTTTTTTTCACTGATAATGCTAGTATTACATAAGTTCATATCATATACTACTATCAACATGATTTTAAACCAATAATAACCACACAAAATTTTATAATGTGATTATTTATAGTCTCAATTTGTGAATTTATTATAGACACCAAATTAGAACTAAGGGTATGGAATTTTAACCGACCACCAAGACATTACTCACTTTACCGGCTGTCATTTTACCGGAAGTTCATTTAACCGATATCATATATTATTAGGGATTGGCTACAGGTATACTATTTCAGTAAATTATTTACTTTGTACGTATGATGTTGGCAAATGAGCCTCCGGGAAATAATTGTCGGTAAAATAATTGTCAATTGTCGGTAAATAATTGTCGGCAAAGTAGTTGTCGGCAATGTAATTGTCGGTAAAATAATTGTCTCGGTAATGTAATTGTCGGTAAATAATTGTCGGTAAAGTAGTTGTCGGTAAATAATTGTCGGTAAAGTAATTGTCTCGGTAATGTAAATAATTGTCGGTAATGTAATTGTCGGTAAAAATAATTGTCTCGGTAATGTAAAGTAGTTGTCGGCAACGTAATTGTCGGTAAAGTAATTGTCATGTCGGTAACGTAATTGTCGGCACCCATTCTTAGAGTTTTAAAGCCGATTTTCCACATAACAATGCTTGATTATAATAAGAATGCTAAAAATGATCTATAATATTTTGTTCACAATATTTACCTAAACATTAGCGTTAATTTTTAAGATAATATACAGTGAAACATCCATAATTTCACCTCTAAATGCACGCTTTTTCTTATTGGGCTCTAAGTGCACATCATTAAAGTCCGATCCCAAGAGCGTGCACTTACGGAGGTTTTACTGTAGTAAGAACATTGGTGCTAAAAACTTTTATTTAATGACCAACAGCTGGTTAAGATGCGAGTTATTTCCGATGTATCGTTTTCTTTTTTGATTTTAAGCCGTAGTCTTACCACTTAGTAATATGGTTTTTTAGAACCTATCAGGAACGATATGTAATCGACCAATAACGATAATGAATGATGTTTTCGTAGTTTCTCACTTTTCATGTTACACCTAATCTTGGTTTGATTGGCTAGAACCTGAACTTAGGGCTTGTTTCTCATGATATTTAGTGTACATCCTGTGATTAGTTTTTGCATTACTCAATTCGTTTCATTGAGACGAAAAAAAAATCATACGATATAATTAACAATAATATTTGTTTAGTCATAATACTCCTTTATATTGTAATGGAGCCGTCATATGTAATTCTGAAATTTAAAGTTGACTCAGGGAATCATCGGTTCCGAGTAAATTGATAATAAATCTGCAAGTAAAAGAGTTATGTAATTCATGAAGGATACAAAACTGCAAATTTATGAACCAATAATGAGCTTTAAAATGAATAGTAATTGAACTTATGACAAAAGTTTCAAGATGTTGAATACTCTTTAAACCGATACGTGACATAAATGTTTTCCCTAGTTCATTCATGTAATTTAGACATCATTGTAAAAGATTTGGTCACATGGAAAACATTCATTAAAGGTGTTACACGGAAACATTCAAAAGAATGTGAGGATGATACGAACAGAAAACAAGCGGTATATCATTACTAACATTAAACGTGCCGATAAAGGGGCATAAATATTTTAAAAAAGAGTTGATTAAAATACAGGGTATCAAATTTTTTTTAATAAAGGGTTTAAGGAGATTATTAATAAGTCCTCGATTAAATAATTTTCGTTATATAATAACTAATATATTTTTTATAAGTAATGAACCCTGCCAAGGCTGTTTCATAAAAAGGTAACAAATAACCTTTCATTATAAATTTTTAACAAATGCTACAAATGCTGCCCGAATAAATGTATGCACATAAAAATAGAGTATATGCGCATTAGAAAGATTTATTTAACATACATTTTGAGACACTACGTATATGTATTTGCGGAATTCTTAATCATCTGAGTGAAAAGAAAGCATTTATTTATCCATAGTGTTTACCTTTTTCGGTATGTAGTGTGTCGCAAGTTATACATAATATATATTTTTATAATGTTGAAATCGCGATTTGAGAATATTTTAGGTAGAGTGGCTGCTGTCAAATATAAATAAGTGAATCATTTTAATTAACATTTCTAGTTTCATAATTGCATTGTGCACGTTTTTTGGTAAACTGTAGTTTATTGGGGAGGTTTCCGAAGAAAATTTTATGACCATGACGATTAAAGAAAAATTAGACAAATAAAAAAAAGCAATATTAATTTAATCGATATTTGGTCATATGTTCCATTTTTTCTATCATCATCATTTCCGGATTTTGAAAGATCAAACATGCTCGGAAAAAACTTCATACGTACCAATGATGACAACGAAGGCAAGAAAATGATTTGTACTTAGTCACCAAAATGATCAATTCACGGAGTAAAAATTCCGATAAATATATATTATAACCAAATTAATTCTTCAAAAATTAAACTAATGAAAATTATGGGTTCTAAAGGAAATTAAGTTTTCGCTTATACATCTAAAACTCAGGATTTTGGCTGTTTTTAAAAAAGGAACGGACATATATTATCCGATTTTTATAATCGGATTTTAATTCTTATTAGTCTATACGGGAAATCGTTGTTCACCATTTTGAAACAGATCATCCAAATCGGTCTAACGCTAATTACAAGCACAATGCAGGTAATACAGTAAATTCCAATAATAAGGATTTGTTTTTGCCGGGAATTCTTCTTTACGTTAATAGTGACAATATATAAAATTTTAAACGATAACTTTCTAAACTTATTTAGATAAGATTAAATTTATTAAATTCATTTTAACACGCTCTTTAAAGTAATAGTGTTATTTTTTATTTTTCATGTAATTTAAAACAAATCCATTTGTTAAAATCTAATTAAATCAAAAAAAAAAAAAGAATTTAATGAAACATATAATTTTATCTGCATAAGATAATAGTTTGAAAGTTATCGTTTAACTATTATATCGATATAAGGTGTATAACGATAACCGGCAAAAAAATTCATATTGATATTTACCAGTCCAGGTAAGGCCAAGTGTAACATAAAATTACACCAAACTTTTTGAAAAATTCATGGGTTTGGATACTATATCATGAAAATTTAAAATTTATAATCAACTTGTTGTTTAATTTAAACAAATATATATCATACCTTTAAAAATAATTATTATAATATACAACTGAATATTTAATAGTTTGGTTTTTTTTGTTTTGATATTAAGATGAGGCCTTGCTTATATTTTTATTTATAGTTTAAAGATTAGCAATTACATGAAATTTTTAAGCATAAAAAATAATTAAGAACATTATAAATGAAGTTAACACTTGCAATTAAAACTAAATTATTAAATTATTTTTTTATAAAAACTCTAAGTATAATTTTTAAAAGAAATTATATATAAAATAAAAGCTCAACTATATTTATTTGTAACTTAAATTGATTAGAATAGAGATAGTCAAGGTTATCTAAGTTAGTTGAGATTTTTTAAATAATGTTCTTTATTATTGAAAGTTAATTACATTATGATAAAAAAAAAAAAAAAGAAATATAAAAGGTCAGGAGAATAATAGTTAGACTTAATGTATAGAGCAGACTATGATACCTTGCACAGCTGTAAAAGTTAAACATATAGTGATTAATCCTGTAAAAAACAATCTTTTAAGATCATTTTCAACATCTTTAATTCTCTATGATTTTCATATATGCTTTAATAAATTTTTTATTTATCACTTCATTCTTATATTTAAACATATTAACAAATATAATAACAACAAAACTGTGTCTAGTATTATATTTTTTGTTAATTTATTTTATTATAAAACCTATACTGTATATACCTCTCTAATGATATTATTTTATCTAATTATATTGTTATTCTTCTATATTTTTTTTCTATATTTTATAATTTTTCTCTTAGATCTAATTCTTTTACTCTTATTTTTATTTTATTTGATTTATTTCTTAGTAACTATTCTTTAACTTCTTCTAATTATAATTCTTTCTCACTTTCATCTAATTTAATTTTATATCATCTTTACCTAATTGTAACTATATACAATATTAGAAACTTTAATAAACTTATTAAAAAAAAAGCTTGATAAGATTATTATTTCAATTATGATATATCTATTATAAACATTATAGAAACTAAAATCTATGATAAAATTAAAATTTTTTTTTATAATAATAATTTCTTTATTTATTATTAATCTAACTTCTCTATCTCTATAGAAGATATTACTATTATTATTCATAATTATCTTAAACTTCATATTTATAGTATTTATATTTATTCTAGAAATATTATAGTACTTGATATTTTTTTTAAAATAATATCAAGTTCTATATCATCTTAATATACTTATCATTAACTGATATTTCTACTTGTAACAAAACTCAAAATACAATAATTAACTAGATCTAACAAGTCTTTCAACTTTATATTTATTCTATTATTTTTGATGATTTTAATATATAAAACAATATTCACAACTCTTTTTCTAAATATAAACTTATTAATTTTCTTAATAATAATAATATTTATAATATTAAAACTTATTTTAATAACAAACACTTTATTTGGTTTAATAATACTAGTAATAGTTATATCAACTATATCTGAACTAACCAATTTAATATATAATTTTTTTTTAAAAGTCTTAATAACAAATATTTATTTTTAGTGATTATCTAATTCTCTTCTTTATCTGAACATTTTTACATACTTATAACAAACTTTTACATAAAAATACTAATATTAATTTATTATATCTTTAATTATAAGGTTATGTTTATAAAGAACTAAAACTTTTTTGCAGATATTTTATTTTAACAACTCTTATTATACAAAATTCTTATTAATAACCAAACTTATAAAAAATTAAAACAATTTAATATAAAATTCAATGATCTATTATATATTTTGCTACTTATACTATCTCTAATAAAGTCTCTTACAAATATAACTATAACTATTAAAATTTATCTTACAACATTTTATTATATTTATTTTTCAAAAAACTAAGTTATATTATTAAAGTTATTAAAAAACTTATTTAATATTTTAATACCTTTAATATTAATCAAGATATTTCTCAAATTAATAAACAGTCACAATGTAATCTTTAACTATTTATCTTTATCTATTTATTTTATATCCAATCATGACTTTAATATATTTATTCTATTTGAAAACAATTTTTTTATATCTATCATCTTAAAAATTCTCTCCTACTCTGTTAACAAATCAATTAAGTTATTGATAAAAGATATGTTATTTTTATAATACATTCTATTCAAGCTATTAATAATATTCTTAATTATTACTATCAACTTATTTATTTTTCTAATATAAAATTATTTAATAAACTTATTACTAATTTATTATTTATTAAACAATATCTTTGATCATATTTTTATAACTAGACTGTACTTAAATTCATTAATTAAACTTTTTTCAATAATTTTTGGTAACAATAATAACTTTTATTCCCTTATATTAATCCAACTTAGTATCACTCTTTTAATTCTTTTATCATTAATAAAGATCTTTTTTAAACTCTTTTTTAGTTACTTAACAACAAAGTTTATAGTTCTATAGATATTAGTTATAAAATATTCAAACATTTAAGTTCTGAATATATTTCTGCTATTACTAGTTTCTTTAACTATTATTTTCTTAAAATAGAATTCATAGGCAATGAAAACATAATAGAATTTATCATATTTCTAAATGTAACACTTTTGATGATAATTTTAATCTTATTCAACCTATAAGTCTTGTTAAATATATTTATAAACTTTATATCAAAATTTTTATAAAAAATTTAATTTCATTTTTTTTAATTTTATTCTTTTATCTTTCAACTATATTGTCTTTTTTAACAACAGCATTTCAATTCTTATTCATATTCTAAATAATTTTATTAAAAATACTATTTGCAAGTATAAAAATATTTGGTAATTTTTATAAAATATAAGTAAAACATATGATTCTATTAACTTTATTTTTTTCAAATATTCACTTTTTTGCCTTTTAGTTTCTCTATTCATTATTATTATTCTTTTTGATTTTCTTACTGATTACTATAATCAAGTTATTATTAATCTTGATCTTATTTTTTCATACTTAGTTCACAGTAGTATTAACTAAAATAAAACTATTATTTCTTTATTATGATGTATATATTATAATCTATTTATCTTATATATATATATACAAATATCTGATTATATTTTATAATTTTTTTGACTACTAATCTTAAATTTCAAACATCTAATTTATTACAAAAACAATGCTCTATTCTGATATATATGAATGACATTTTTTAAATTATTTTATTATAAACTAAGTTTTTTAATATATAATTCATATCTGAATTATTTTATGTTATAACCAACATTTAAGTTAATCTTTTAAAATCTATCTTGATTATTAACAATTCTCTATCTTACTATACCTTTATCTCATATAACAATCATTTTCTTTTATTTTATTATCCTAAATAACTCTTTAAATTTTTAGATTACTAGTTCATTTTGAATAATAGACAATTTAAACAAACAAAATTACTTATTACTAAATCTTTTTAACTTATTTAAATTGCTTAAACTAAACATATTACTAACTTATATGTCTATTATATTATCAATACAGTTATTATTCTTATTCTTGAATATTGTTTTCAAAACATTGTAGTTAGTCAATCTACTTGAAATAAAATATTTACTTAATATATTAGTCTTATTAAACTTAAAGTTAAACTTTGTTGTATAATATTCTTTAGTACTCTTTTATATATCTAAATCTATAACATTAAACATATTTGAAATATTTAATTACAATACCACATTTCTAATCTTTTTAATAATTTATTAATCCTAATCTATTAAATACATCTACTCATATTTGAATTTAACAATTACAAAACAATCTTTGGTCTTTTACCAATATCTTTTTATATTCTAATTTAATTATTGATGGTCTTAACTATTTAATTACAAACTTTAAAATAATTTAACTTATTAAATATATTAACTAAATATTTTTAACTAACCTAATTTACAATATTCTATATACTTTAAATAATGAAACTATCTTTCTTAAATTCCTTTTTTTTTCTTATTCTAAATATTCTTTTTTCAAAAAACAATTTAGATATCATAAATTTTTTTTTTTAATTAACTTATTATATATAATAATTCATACTTATTATATCAGCAATACATTTCTTTGGGACTAAACAAACTCTTTAAAGATATTATACCTTAATAATTTACTATTTTTAAAAATATTACTATGAATAAGTGTGGTGACTTAATGAAGTGAATAAGTTGTCATACTTCCAAGTGGTAGATTGTGAGTTCAAAACCCACCAATGGCAAAATTTGGATAATCATCTATGTAATATATAGATGATATTATGGTGATGGTATTCTGTCAATCAGTTGAGATAGGATACCTGTAACTATAGTTGCACCAGTATGACTGGCAGGTCTAGAGCATCTGCATAATCTGTTATACAAAGAAATTCAAACTAGTACTGAGCAGTGCAAACCTAAAATAACTTCTTAGGCCGTGTAAATCTATAGAACTGAGAAGCTAGAGCCTACTTGGAAATTCTGAGCAAAGAGGTAACATGGATCTTCAATAATACTACTGTAAAGGCTAGATCTAGGAAATAGATACCAATGTGAAGGATTCAGGCAGACAAAAACCTCAGGTGAAAAGTATTACCAATCAGGCCACCGAATTTCGAACTGAAGAAAAAGGATATTAGGT
>CAJVQA010001343.1:0-26097 GCA_910591915.1 Cetraspora pellucida | reverse complement strand
TGGAGAAAAACATTTAATTATACATGCTGATAATTGTGCTAGACAAAATAAAAATAATGCAATGATTAAATATTTAACTTGGAGAGTAATAACAGGACTTCATACAACAATTACATATTCTTTTATGATAGCTAGACATACAAAATTTTCACCTAATAGATTTTTTGGATTATTTAAATTAAAACTTCATAACTCAAAAGTTGATGATTTAGAAGATTTAGCACAAGTTGTTAGAGATTCAACATTAAATAATTATAATATACTACAATTAATTGTTGAAAATAGAAAATATAAAGTTAAATTTTTTAATTGGACATTATTTTTAAATAATTATTTTGATGCAGTTCCTCAAATTTTAAAACAATATCATTTTTATTTTAATAATAATAATATGGGTTATGTATTTATTAAAACAGCAATTAATGAACCTGAACAAAAAATTAATTTAGTTAAAAATAATTAAAATTTATCATCTATAAATTCTTTTCCTAATCAAAAATTTTCATTAGGGTTATCAGCTGCAAGACAATAGTATTTTTATGAAGAAATAAGAACACATATACAAAATTCTTTAAAAAAAGATTATTTTGTTCTTTATTATTAGTTTCAAAACCTAAAACTATTAAATAAAATACTTATATTATTTTTAAAATTTATTAATTATAAATAAATCTAATTGTAACAACTTATTATATAATCTCAAAAAATAGTTCAAGACAAATTAATAATTTATTTTTATTAAACTTTTTTATAGACAAATATAAAAAATCTCAAAAAAAACATCCAAAAAAAAATCAAAAAAAACTTTCAACTATAAAACCTTAATTAGTTTCTTCTAGCAAGTAGTAATCCTTTCTGAATTTTTAAAGAATCCAAAAAGAACCACCAATTGCTAAAAGAACCTAAGAATCCTGAAAGAATCATCAAAAATTATTAGAAGAATTTTTAAAAACTATCAAAGAATGCTGACAATTAAAAAAATCCAAAAAGAAACACCAAAAACTTATCAGAAGAACCTTCAAAAATACTGGAAGAACCAAGAATTCAGAATGGAAATCCAGAAAGAACCTTTAAAAAAAAAACACCAAAAAATGCTAGAACTACTAAGAATCTAGAAAGAAAGACTAAAAAGCCGCCAAAAAATGCCAGAAGTAATGAGAATTCAGAAAAAAACCTCTCCAAAAACTACCAAAAAACATCAAAAGGACCAAGAGTCCAGAAAGAGCCTCCAGAAGAAACTCTAAAAGTCATCAAAAAACGTCAGAAGCAGAAAGAAACACTCAAAAGTCATAAGAAGAAACTCCAAAAGCCACCAAAAAAATTGCTAGAAGTACTAAGAATCCAGAAAGAACCACCAAAAAAGTTATCAGAAGAACCTCCAAAAGGCCACTAAAAAATGCCGAAAGTACCAAGAAACCAGAAAGAAACACCAAAAAGTCATCAGAAGAATCTCCAAAAGTCACCAAAAAAATGCTAGAAGTACCAAGAATCCAGAAAGAAACACCAAAAGGTTGTCAGAGGAACTTCAAAAGCCACCAAAAAATGCCAGAAATACCAGAATCCAGAAAGAAACACCAAAAAGTTTTCAGAAGAACCTCCAAATAATGCTGAAAATACTAAGAATCCAGAAAGAACCTTCAAAAAGCCATCAGAACCTCAAGTATCCTGAATAAATACCAAAAAGCCATCAGAAAAACCTCCAAAAGCTACTAAGTATCCTGAATAAATACCAAAACATCATCAGAAAAACCTCTAATATTTACCAAAAAATGCCAAGAATTTAGAAAGAAACACCAAAAGGTTATCAGAAGAACTTCAAAAGCTACCAAAAAATGCCAAAAGTACCAAGAATCTAGAAAAACCTCTAAAAAACCATTAGAAGATCCTCTAAAAGCTGTCAGAAGTACCAAGTATCCTAATTAAATACCAAAAAGTTGACAGAAGAACCTCCAAAGGTCATCAAAAAATGCTGAAAGTATCAAGAATCCAGAAAGAACTACCAAAAGATCATCATAATAACCTTCAAAAGGCACAAAAAAACACCAAAAGTACCAATAATCTAGAAAGAACTACCAAAAAGTCATCAGATGAACTTCTAAAAACACCAGAAGTATCAAGAATTTAGAAATAATCTTGAGAAAGAAGCCTAAGATTTAAAATTCATTAAAAAATATTATAAGTATCAATAATCCAGAAAGAAATACCAAAAAGTCATCTAAAAGCTACCAAAAAATGCTGGAAGTATAAGAATTCAGAAAAAATATCCAAAAATCATCAAAGAGTGCCAGAAGTATTAAGAATCTAGAAAGAGCCTCCAAAAATCATCAGAAGAACCTTCAAAAGCCATTAGAAGCACCCAAGAAGCTTCAAAAATTGTCAAAAGAACCTTCAAAAGGAACTAAATGTCACCATAAGAACTCCAAAAAAACTATCACAGAATGATGAAAAACCTTACTATTAAATAAATAAAACCACATTAAAGAAGAAACTACTTTAAAAATAAAACTGAAAAACATCACCATAAAGTGACAACCTAAAAAAATAAAAAACCATGAAGAAACCACTATTGAAAGCGAAAGATATCACCACTTAAAATTAATTAAAAAATCATGCTACTTTTAAAAAAATCATGTAAATAATAAACTAATATCTATTATTAAAACCAGTTTTTTCTATTTTTAGAATATTTCGTAAAAAAAAGGTTAAACAATGTAAACTTTTGTAACTCAAAATTTTATAAATTAATCAGGTTTTCATTATTAAGTAAAAAATATTTGTTGGCAAAAACTCTATTAAATTAATCAAAAAGATTATTTTTGAAAAAATTGTCAAATTTGGTAGTTTCTACTTTTGACTGCCCATCTTATACTTTTCAAAACTTACTAATGCAACATGCATTACACTTAATTGCTAGTTCTAAACTTAAAACATAATACTCTAAATAGATCAAATACCAAATGAACCTTTTTATTATAATTACAAACTCTGAAATCTAGATAAGCCTTAGCCACTCTAATAGGTTTAGGTTACAGATAACTTGTCTGAGCCTTTAATCTTAATATCTTATAGATATAGAATTCAAATATAAATTTTTTCTGTATATTCTATTTGTAAAAAGTTTAACTAAGTTTTAATAAAGATAGAGGCATAGTCTTATCATTAATATTTAAAAAAAAAAAACTAAATTAAAGTTAGATTTAAAAGTATTAGATAATTAGTAATTAGAAGATTGTAATTAGTATAGTTTTTTAACCAAAATTTAGAATTAATACAGACTAGAATTGTGTTTTTGCCAACTAAGTTTTATATAAAAACCCTAGTTAATACCAACTTATACTAATTTTAAATTATTATAGATGTGACAAATAATTATATTAGTAACAAGTAATTAAAGCTTAGTTGTTATTAAAACTGTAATAATTATAGATGTAATAAATAAATATTATTTATATATGCTAACTATATAGTATATTATAATATATATAATATTATATAATATAAGCTATATATAGTCATAGCTACAGTATATATAAATTTTCCTAAAAAATAAAAAATAAAATTTATAAACTTTAAATATAATTAGCTGCTATATATAGATTATTATAATAATAAGTTACTATTTATAATTTTTTTATTTAAATTATATAATTTTTAATTTATAATTTTTTTATTATACAAACTATATTTGTTTATTAACTAACAATATTTTTATAGGGGTGTGGCAACCTAGTGAAGTAGTTAGGTTGTTAACCCCCAAGTGGCAGGTTCAGAGTTCAAATCCCAATGTCAACGGAAAATTTGAAAATCCTCTCTGTGTTATAGTTAACTGTCTTTCACAATTGGTTGGGATAAGATACTTGTAATTTGTGTCACACCAGCATGATTGGCAGGTCACATGGCATTTGTGTAATGGTCACGTGACATTGTCCTTTGGGACAAGGTCTGTAGTTACACAAAGGAATGCAAACCGGTACTGGGTGGTGCAAACTTACAATAAGTCCTCGTGGCTGTGTAAATTATAGGAACCAATAGAAGGAGATGAAAGCCCACTTGGAAGACCTGAGTAGAGAGATAACTCGAACTTTTGACGGTGCTACTGTAAAGACTAGACTTGTAAAACAAAGCTAGAACTTGTGAAACTGAGCAAATGTGCTAGTCCTTGGGGAGGGACCAGATAAACCAACTAGGCCGCTAGAATTTCTAGGTTCTGGAGGAAAAGGATACATGTCGGCAAACATGTAAACCAGAGGTATGATCTCACTCTACCTTTCTGGGCTATCTGGAATGGTAGCTTAGTGGAACTTAAATTGAATACCAAAGTAGTAAGGATATGTTGTGAAGTCAGTACCAGGGTTGGGGTAAACTCTACAAGGGCAAAAGTGGTTTAATAGTATATTCTGACTGCCAGTGTTGGTCTCAGCCATAGCAATATCAGGTCAGCTGTAAGAATAAGATACAGAAGATTCTAGAAGGTTTAGTACAAGGTCAAAGGTTCAAAAAAACTGCTTTAAAGACTTAGTGGCCATGGCATATTTTCACTGACATTGGCCGGAGTTATTGGTAGGCAAAGGTAGGTGGGTAGATACAGAAACAGAGTAGTTAAATAGGGAACCTACAAGTGGGTTCCAGATATGGCAGCTAGTATAGAACCTTCAGGCAGACTACTTAAATTAGATGATGACTAAAGTTGTATGAGTGGCTAGTTGTACACTCTTCCTATGATTGCCTTCTGTAGTTGTAATGCAATCATTAGCCAAATATTCTATCAATAAAATCTTGGGTCACAAGTACTCACCTTAATATTTTTTTTTAAAAAAAAAGCAATATTTTTATAAAAAGAGTCTCAAATTATTAATTTTTTTAATAATTATTTGTACTAAATTTTTGCTATAAATAATTAATTTTTATTTAATATTTTATTAAGTAAATTATTTTTGAATATCTAAATAAAGTTGGTTTTTTTTTTTATATTAAAGATTGTACTTTATAGCAGTTTTTTATTAATATATTAAAGTTAGTTTACACTATTTTTATAAAGAAAAAAGTACAACTAGTTATATATATAACTTTTATTTGTCTATTTAAATAGTTTACTCTAAAGTTATATATTATATAGGGTATCTATAATCTATTAGAAGATTATCTATTTAAACCTTCTAATCATTTGCTTTATTAACTATAAACTATCACTAAACTTCTTATATATACTTAACTAGTATATTATCTGAATAGCACTGTACTTTCTCTTTTTAAACTAGTTCTTAAGCCATTATATATTTTAAAGCACAATATCTGCTAATAAGACTCAAAAGACCTTTTTTGTTAACTACTTATCTACTTATAAATTATTAATAAGAGCTTGCTTTTGTAAAGTTTATCTATATCTTAGTATTTACTTTTAGTATTATTATAAAACAGTTGTAAACATGAGTTTGAACATTTTTGAACATTTTTGAACAAATAAATAAATTAAATTTGCTTAAAATTTTATTAAGTTAATATATTTTAACTTTTTAAATAAGAATGTAATGACTTAGTAAAGTGGATAAGTTATCAATTCTCCAAGTAATAGATTAGAAGTTCAAAATTTACTAATAGTATAAATTTGAAAAACTACTTATATAATATTAGTATTATAAAAGGTAAATAGAAATTAGCCAAAGCAGCCTTTCCAAAGTGCTAGTGACATAAATGATTAATATAGCCATAGTCACAGTTAAATAATTTTGACTAATCAGATAATAGATACTAAATAATGTAGCTGGATATTGCAATACTGATAATTAAATAATAAAAAGTTAAATTTTTATTGAAGTTAAAGATTCTGATTTATAAAACTAGAGATTGGACTGATTCAAATAGAAGCTGCTATATGATTACCTGAAATACATAATAATTTAATAATATTTAAGTAGAGATTTTTCAAATAAGTCCAATCTTTAATAAAAACTGACTTCATATTGATTTATTAAACTAACAAGATTTTGAAAGATTCATATTTGCTTTATTTTTTGTTTAATTTAATTATTTTTTTGTATTTTTTTTTTTTTATATTAAAGCAGCAATCTTGCCTGTTTGTTTTTATTGAGTAATATTTTGTTATATAATTATATATAAAGTTTATTAATGAAAGTACAACTAGTTACAAATATAACTTTAGTTATTATCTAATTAAGGATTTTACTCAAGAGTTACCTACTAGCTGTCATACTTAAGATCTGCTTATGAATATCCTATTTAAACTTTCTGGTTTTAATTTTATTGCATATATGCAATACATAAATTACTATATAGACATATCAGATTAGAGCTATCTAATTACTATTTATATCAAGATATTACTACATTGGATATTACCAGGTATCTATAGTCTCTCGAATTTATCTTCAACACAGACTTACTAAGTATGGTACCAAGATTACTTCTTAGATTTATCCAATTTAGTAGATCTTGTATCTACTAGAACCAGTTTGATATTAGAAGTGTTCAAATTTTAGTAAGTCTATTTCTTTCTTATAGTTTCTTTTTATGTTTACTGCATTATTTGCTAGTATGCCTTCTCTCTATTTCTGGTATGTTCTTTACTTTCTTGCATTAAGCATCAACTCTCTATATTGAAAATCTTTTTCTAGAAACTTTCTTATATACTGATCTTCTAATCACATGAACTTGGCCATAGGGCTTCATATATATTCATATGCTTTTGTAGATTATAAAGTTTTTACTTCCAGCTGAAATTGAACTGTTAACCTTGTTTGTGAAGAGAGATTATTTTTTTGTATTTAATTTAATTATTTAATAATTTATTTTTTAAATCTAATATTTTATAAACTTTTAGAAAGATACAATTAGATTATAGTCAACCCTTCAAGTAGTAGGTTGGGTGTTCAAATTCTATCGATAGTAAAAATTTAAATAATCATCTATGTAAAATTCATATTATGACAACTGTTACTAATGATTGGATTAGAATACCAGTAATAGCAGTCACATTAGCATGACTGGCAGGTCATAGAGCATTTGTGTAATAAGTCATATAATATTGTCCTTTGGAACAAGGTCTGTGGTTATACAAAAAAAATGCAAACTGACAATTGGATAATGCAAACACTAGATAAGTCCTTGTAGCTATGTAAATCTGTTGAAATTAAGTAACAAGAAGTTCATTTAAGAAGATCCAAGTAGAGAAGTAGCTGGATCTTCAATGGCCCTATTGTAAAGGCTAGGCTGGAGAAATAGATACTAAGATCATAGTACCTAGTTGTAGTAGCTAGATGGGCAAGAATCTCCAGATTGGGAGTCTCAAGGTACTACTAACCAGGCCACCAGAATGAACTGAAGGAAAGGATATTGGGCTAATCTGATATACTGATAAACTGATTGTAGTTCTATATAAGCTATCTAAATTGGGAGTTTGATAAAAAGGTAGATGAAAAGGCAGAGATATACTAAAGTATCAGAGTTATGCTGTGAAGTAAATGCTAGAGTCTAAGTGAACTCTACAAGAGCATAGCAGTTTAATGATTAAGCTCTAATTGCAAGTGTTGGTTCTGCTATAGCAATACCTAGGTCAGTTGTAAAAATAGGTACAGAAGGCTCTGAAAAGTTTACCTTAAAGATAAAATAGTTCTAAGATTAAGATAATGATCTAAACATCAGGTATGACCTAGTAAAGTTAACAGATTTGCAGATTCAGAGGGTTTAAAGTAAAATACTTAAGCAGAAGTATTAGGTATAGCAATTAGTAAGAACCTTTGGGCAGACTACTTAAATAGATAATATAGAAAAGTTACATATATAGCCAATTGTATGTTCTTTCTATAGTGGTTTACTAAACTACATTTACTATTGTTAAATAAAGTTAAAAGATTTAAGAGGTTATCTTAATATCAAAAAACAAAAACAATTAGATTATAGCAGAAATTATTAGTATAAATCGATTATATAGAAGTTGTTAAGATTTTTAAACTTTAAAGATATAAAAAGCTTATAAATATTTTTACTTTATGCAATCTTGCTATTATTTTATTTACTCTTTCTCATTATTTATAATACTTATGTTTCTATTGATTTTTATATTTTCTGTCATCTTTGGCTCTTTAGGATAAGGTAAATATATAAGATATAGCTTTCTATTATTCTCTAATTTTCAAGTTGCTGTCTTCACTTTCACTATTTTATAGCTTGAATATCTTCTTCTATTTGCACTAAATAGCTTCAATTCATCATAGTTCTAACCTGTAACCAGTTATTTGCAGATCTCTTTAAACAGATTTGCTCAAATCTTGTATAAATAATTCTTAATTTAATTTAATATAAGCATAAGCTTCTTTATTTAGATCATTATCTTTATTAATTTTATAACCAACTGGTAAACTATTAACAGCTACTTCAATATCATAGGCTTCATTTGAATTCTTATCTATATTAATATCAATATCATAACTATCTGGTGAACTATTAGCAGCTGCTTCAATGTTATGAACTTGTGTAATAACTTGAATATCTAAGGATGTAATATTGTTAATTTTAGAATGTTTTAAAATAGAGAATAGAGATGTTGTATGATGTTCAAACCCATCTCTGAGCAAATGTTACCTTTTTTCATCTGATATGTTTATAGTTTGTTGTACTAAATATTTATATAACAGAAAGTGATTTTTAAAGAACATGAAACAACTACAGATCTATTGGATAATATTAGTAAAATATAAACCACCTAAGTTTGTTATTATATCAATACTTCATTTTCTTTTACTAGATTTATTAGTACATATTTCTGTCTGTTTTTTATTACTTGCAGCAGCATAAGCTTATTCTTTTTTAAAATCTTTTTACTAACTTGTTTTTATCATATCTGTTAAAATTTGCAAGAACCTAAATTTTTTTATTATTTATTTTTTAAATTTAATTTTTTTTTTTTTTTTTTTTATTAATTTTCTTTTATATTATTTTTTATTTATTTTTTTGTGCTATCACTATTTCTGTAATAAACATTTACATTAAAAGATTTAAGTAAGATTGGTTAAAATAATGCAAATAATGTTGCTTTATTATACTTCAATGTGTCTCTATTTTCATTATAGTTTTACCTTAATTAAGTTATTAAATTTGCTTATAAATATAATAAAAATTAAATATATTTATTTAAATGTAAATAATAGATGTAATTATTATAAAAGATAGTTAGCTTATTTGATTATGCCCAAAGGCTTTATTATTTTGATGAATACCAATTAGTTTACAAATAAGCCTAAAGCAATTGTAATTTATACTTAGCACAGAATTGATGCAATTTTTCTACTGCATTTCATCTAATAACTTCAGGTGTTGTCATATTTTTCTAGTATAGAGATAATAGTTTTAGCAGTTAGTTATTATATTTTGTATTAGTTTTTTTTATACTAATTAAACTATTTATTTTTATTTGTATTCAAAAATGCTGATAAAATAAAATTAAGAACAGCAAACTAATTTTATCAGAATTGGTAAAATCTATAAAATTAAATTCATAAACATTTCTATTTGTAATCTTATAACTAGCAAATAGTACATAGTATTTTTATACTACTTTAATTTAAAGATAAGAATAGAAGTGCAAATGAATTATCTTAATAATTGTTATAACTATCTCTTAACTATAAAATGTTTATAATATGATAGCATATTTGTTTGCCATAATTTATTATAAATATTTTATAATTAAAAGATAGTTATAACAATTATTGAGACAATTTATCTGCATTATTAGATAAGAAAAAATGTGCAAAAAAAATTTATACTTATATAAAATCAACTTCAGATATAACAAACCTCTATATAATAACTCAAAATTTAAAAATTTGATAATAGTTTATTATAAAAAATGCAATAAGTTTTTAAAAGAATTTAGTAATTTTCTATAATAAACTTTTTTCCTTTCAGAATTATCTGTTCATTATAAAAAAAATTAATTAAATATAATTAATGATAACTATTATATTAACTTATTTCAAATTTTTATTTGTGCATTTATTGATATTAATAAATGCATATTAAAATAATTTTGTATTAATTCTAAAATTTTTTCTCTATATGTAGGTAGGTAAATAATATATCTTTGCATATTATAGTCTGTTTCTAAAGAGTAAAAGGTAGGGTTGATAAAATTAAACTCACTAGCTGCTTGATTAAAATTATTATTTATAGTTATTAATTCATCATTTTTTAAAGACCTTGTCTTTTTTTTAAGCTTATACTTAACTGCACAGTTCATATTCCAAGAACATAATTGTATTTTTGAAACATTCTACACATTGAAGATAGTATTAATTTCAGCAAAATCTTTGTCAGTAAACACAAAATTTGAATTTATATTATATGACTTTATAGCTTTAAAAAGCTAGTTAATATATTAGTATGCTTTTCTATTGTATTTATTGCCTTTGATGTATTTATTATGAGGTAGACAATTAGAAATCCAGCCCTCTCAATATTAACAACAATACTATAAAGCTTATATCACTTACATGCTATTTTATAAATAGCATCTATATATATTTTAGTTATATTAATATTAAAATTATTAATTTCTTTTAACAGTGAAGTAACAAAGGCAAGAACTATAAACTCTGTATCTTGTATTTCTAAGCACTTATAAAAGCTCTGATTTCTGTATTCATTAAATAGTTTACAACTAGATTTAAATAGGTTACTATGATGCTGATATATATTTTTTTCTACTATAGACTTTCAGTAATATACATATTTATAAAAGTACTTAGATATATCAAACCTTTTGTATTGCAAATAGTTCATCAATTTAATTGTAATAAAATGCATATATGTTCTAATTTCTTCTAATAGTCATCTGACATCTTAATGCAGAAGTTTAAACATAGATGCTATTTATGACTAATATTTACTTTTATAATACTAAGAACTATATTAACTCATATTATGATTTTACTTTACAGTTATAATGTATATATCATTTTCTGTTGAAATCTTTGTATTTTTTACTTTGGGCTTTTTTAAACTAACAACATAAATAGGTAAATCTACAAACTGTTTTTCTGAACTTTTTCAATATATTTACTTCTTGATATTTAGAGAAAAAAGAAAAGAGAAAAGTAAGATAGGAAAGAAAAAGAAGAAATAAAACAGTAAATTAAAACAAAAAAAAATAATAAAAAAAATGAGACAGTAATAAGCATTTAGTAAAATAATTAAATATATATTAAAGTATATTGAATTAGAAATTGATATTAAAATTTTAGTTTTTTTTTTTAAATTTGAATTTAAAATTCAAATTTTAATATAAGAATAAGAATTTGTTAAATTTAAAAGCAAACATTTAAACATGATTATAACAAATTATACTTATATCTATATATAATCATCTCTTTTTTTGATTTTAGTAATTACAAGGCTAGTAATTTCTTTTGCAGTCATGTTTTGAGAATCAATATTTATATTTACTAATAGATGTATCTAATAAGATATATTCTCTTTTTCATTAGTATCTGCACTTATTATTAGCTCTTGGATTTTATCTGCATTAAAGTCTCCAACTTCAAGACAATTAATCTCAATATATGCATTATTATTAATACATTCTGTCTTTTGACTAATAGTTCCAAATTGAGTAACCAATTCAGTATTAGTAGGATTTACAGATTAAGCAGCCAATTTAGCATTAGTAGAATTTGCAGTTCTTGCCAAAAGGCTCTAATTATTTTTTGTTATACTATTTTTTATATTTGAGACATATATTGTGTTTAATATTATCTTAATTAAACAGTTTCTCAAAATGATGAGTATCATATTTAGTATATCTTTTCATTTTGAATATAGGTTAATTTATGAATTAGGATATAATTAAAGTATAATTTATAAATTTTTTTTAAGAATCTTTAAAATTTTTGTTGTTTAATATATATTACTTGAATATATAATGAAATATAATGATATTTATATGAATAATTGAAATAAGTTGATATATGCAAAGATTATATGTTTTTAATTACAAAAAAAATGCAAATTGACAAAATTGATTAGAAAAAAATAGTTAAATTTCAGAATTAATTTCAATCTATTTATATTTATATAAATATAGTAATAGAGAACAATAGTAATAATAAGTTATTATTTTTATATTTGTAAAAGACAATGTACAATATACTTTATTTAACAAGAAATTAATAAACAATACATTTTATTTAATAAAGAAAATAACAATACATTTCATTAAATAAATAATTACAATACATTTAATAAATTAAAAATATTAAATAAAAATTTTAGATTAATATCAAGATATAAAAATTCTTACTAAAAGTATTTAGTAACCAAATGCTTATAATAAATTAATTGCACTGAAAGTGCAAACTAAAAATTTGAAATACAGGCAATTCTGGATATAATAAACTTTGATTATAATTTTTTTTTTTTAAATGTTAAGGTAAGTATATGCAATCTAGGATTTTATTAGTAGTATTAGTTGACTAGCATCTGTTAATGTAGCAGCACAAAGGCAATCATAGAAAGAGTATATAGCTAGCTACTCATACAACTTTAGTTATTGTCTAATTTAAGTAGTTCACTTGAAGGTTCTACATTAGTTGCTATACCTAGGATCCACCTGTAAAACCTCTATTTAAACACTCTGATCTTATATCTACTACACTCTACTAATGATTCTAGTAAACCAGTGAAGATATGCCATAGTTACCAAGTTATATTTAACTTGTACTAAATCTATTAGTGCATTCTATATCTTATACTTACAGCTCATCTGGTATTGCTTTGATCTAAACTATTACTTGCAGTTAGAGCTAATCATTAAACTGCTTTTACTCTTGTAAGGTTTATCTAAAACCCCAGTATCTATCTTTCTAACATCTTCTTTATTGTCTTCTACTAACTGCTACTTAGGACTGACAAAACTCTTTGGACTTTCAATTCAGATAGCTCAGTATAGTATATCTTAGTATTCTTTTCCTTCAGTGATTCTGGCAGCCTAATTGGTTATATGTTTCTTTATACATCTTGCCATTCAGTTTATCTGCTTATCTTTTTGGGGGTGTTTTATGGGCTTTCATCGGTCTGACAGCACTATCAAAGGTTTTGTGCTACCTTCTTACTTGAGATTTCCAAGTGGGTTTTTGACTCTTTGGTTTTTTCACTTTCTATACCTGGTGGTCTTATTATAGGTTTGCACCGAAGTTTTATACAATACTGGTTATACATTTCTCTATATAGATGTAATATTATATTTAGCATAGATGTCTCAAGCTCCTATTTGAGATGGTGCAACTGAAGATTACAGATACACTAATCTAACTAATTGACAGAGACAGTTACTATAACAGATCTATTTTTCAAAATTCATCATTTATGAGATTTGAACTCTAGACCTGCCATTTAAGAGTTGACAACCTAACTACTTTACTATATTACTACACCCTTAACTCTGATTATAATAAATTCAAGATTTTAAAATTTCAGTATAAAAAGTATCATAGTTTTTAAAAAAATATAATAATTACAAAAACTATTTTTTTTTTAGAACAATCAACTTGTTACAGAAAAAGTTAACTGTATTAGGTCTTATCTTTTCTATTTTCCTGTTGCTGTTGCAGAATTTATGTTTAATCCCAAACTAAAGAAATGTTATATTTCTTATATTGTGTGCATTGTGATTTATCAAATCATCTATAATAAAATTCAAGTATGATTATAAATTTATCAGTAAATAGGTTGTATTAATATACTAAATTATTTCTTAATTTTTACTTTAAAATTAAAATATTGGCATTTGATTAAAGGCAATTTATCCAACCTTCACCTTATATTCTTAAAATATCTGCTTCAATATTTTCTGTTAAAAAATTAAAAAATCTCACCAAAAGTACAAACAAGCAAGAAGTAAATCATTTTTTTAAATTATAAAACAGTTATATTAAAGTGAATCTAGCAGTATTTAACTTAATTCTCTTTAGTAGCACTTTTAAATTTTTATAGTATTACATTTTTGCAATTACATTAAAACATTTTAGCAACATTCATATTTATAATGTTTGAAAACTAAAATTGTTTTAATGAATATATCAAAATATTTTCAGTTTGTTAATGACTTAATTATTAAGTTGAGATTCTAGTTATAAAATCTTACATATTTAAAAACTTCAATATTGCAATTTGGCTCTTATACTAAAACTAATCATCTAGTGTCTATTATCTGATTGGTTAAAATTATTAGCTGTAGTTGCAGCTATATTAATCATTTATATTATTGGTATTTTAGAGACTGCTCTGGCTAATTCATTATAAAAGATAAGTAGTATTATGGTAATAGCAATCTATCAATCAGTTGGAATAAGATATTTGTAACTATGGTCATACTAGCATAGCTGGCAGGTCATAAAGCATTTGCACAATGTTGGAGTTATATAAAGGAATACAAACTAGCATTAGATGATGCAAACTTAAAATAAGTCTTTGTAGCTATATAAATTTATAAAACTAAAAAGCTAAAGCCACTTAACAAAACCCAAGTAGAAAGATAGCACAGATTTTTGATAGTATTACTGTAAAGGCTAGATCTAGAAAATGAATATCAATATAGAAAGAATTGAGCAAACAAGAACTTTAAATAAGGGGTACTATCAATAAGACTATTGGAAGTCTTGAATTAGAGAAAAAAAATCTTGAGAGAGCAGACCTTTAGGATATCAGAGACAGGTCACAGTTCTTTTAAGCTATCTGAATTGAAACTAAAGTAAGCTATAGCTAAATACTAAGAATGTATTGTAAAGTTAGTACTAAGATTTGGATGAATTTTACAAGAACAAGCCCTGTTAACAAAGATTAAATATGAGTAGTTAGTTAGTAAGAGGGTCTTCTAGAGCCTTACAGTACTCTGAAATATGTAACAGCTTGACAAAAGTACAGACAGTAAGGTTAGAGTTAGATTAAATAGCACTTTAGTATATAAGAACTTGTGTACTATCTGCTAGTATAGTATAAAAGTCATCTTGTACAAGTTATATAATTATAATTGAATATATAATAAAAGCAGTAGCTATTGATAACTAATAGCCTTAGTGAAAGCAAAAAATAACTTTCTAAATAAAAATATTTAGTAATATAAAAAATATATTATTATATATTTTTTAAATTAATATATTAATTTTTAAAGCTTGTATATACTGCAGACATTCTTGAACATTTGAATATTTGAACGTTGAACATGGCTAAAAAAAATTATAAACATAGTAGATATGACAATACTGCCTACTTTATAGTATATCTCTAGTACTTTTAGTATATTTTTGCTTTGTTTTTAAACTTCTAATTCAGATAGCTTAGAAGAACTGTAATCTGTCTCTAATATATTAAATCTAGTCTAATATTTTTTTTTTAGTTTAATTTGGCAGCCTAGTTGGTAATATTCCTTATTTAAAGGTTTTTGCCTATCTGATTTTTTTATATTGGTATTTATTTTCTAGATTTAGCTTTTACAATAAAGTTGTTTCTGATATAATTTTATATTTATATAATCAAGTTTTATATTTTTAAATCTTTTATTTACAAAGATATAGTTACTAAATACAAAATCATTTTTTATTTAAATTATCTTAGAAATTATTAAATAAACTATTTAGTATTCTAGAACAAATAAAAAAAACCTAGATGTAGTAACTTAGTAAAATAAATAAATAGTTAATCTTCCAAGTAGTAGGTTAAATGTTCAAATTCTATTAACAATAAAATTTTAAATAATTATCTATATAATATTTATATTATAACAACTGTTTCTAAAGATTAGATTAAAATACCTGTAATAATAATTATATTAGCATAACTGGCAAATTATAGGCATTTGTGTAAGTATAATATTATACAGAAAAATGTAAACTGTCATCAAATAGTATAAACTCTAGATAAGTTCTTGTAGCTATGTAAATCTGTTAAAATTAAGAAACAAGAAATTCATTTGAAAAGATCTAAGTAAAAAGATAGTATGAATCTTTGATGATGCTACTATAAAGACTAAATCTAAAAAACAGATACCAAGATTATAATATCTGAACAGACTAAAACCTCTGAATTGAAAGTCTCAAAGATACTACTAATTAAGCTGCTAAAACAAACCAAAAAAAAAAGATACTAGGTTAACTCAATATATCAATAAACTAATCATAATTTTATATAGACTATCTGAATTAAAAGTCTAATAAAAAAGCAGATATATACTAAAGTACAAGAGATATGCTATAAGGTTAATGCTAAGGTTCAAGTAAATTCTATAAGAGCATAGTGGTTAAATGATATAACTTTAATTGCAAGTATTAGTTCTGTTATAGCAATAATAAATTAGTTGTAAAAATAGATGCAGAAGGCTTTGGAAGAATAAAATAGTTTTAAGATTAAAACAATAATCTGGTTTTAACCCAGTAATGTTAACACAGATGCAGATTAAAAGGGTTTAAAATAGAATATTTAAGCAAAGATATTAAGTATAATAATTGGTAAGGAACCTTCAAAAGAACTTCTTAAATAGGTAATATATAAAAGTTATATGTATAATCAATTGTACATTCTTTTTGTAGTAGTTTATTATTTTTTTAAAAGTTAAACTAGTCTTTTTGAAACTAAAGCTTTTTTATTTAATATATTGAATATAAGAGCTTATGGTTCAACTATCTCAGAGAAGCAAGCTTACATTAGAGAGTATATCTAGTTATACATATACTTTTGGTATTTAATTTAAGTAGTCCACCTATATATAGGTTCTATACTAGCTGCTATATCTGCAACTTAACTACAGATATTGCCTATTTAAACTCTCTGTACAGCAATCCAACTATGTTACTAGATTATTTCTAATACAGATGTTAGTTAAAAAGGTCTAAATATTTATTTATACTTTTAGGACATCTATCTTATTTTATATAGTTTATTCTCAAAATATTATTACTAAAGCTTTCTGTATTTTAATTTACAACTAATCTAGTTTATAATTTTTGTGAAGTTCATATAACCTCAGTACTCTCTTTTTACAATTTTACTAATATCTTGTCTATTCTTGCAAGTTTTTTTATACTATTAATTCAGTTAGTTTTGCATGATATAACTTTATATCTGGATTAACTAATGCCTAGGTTGATGAACTTTCTACTTAGAGGTTTTTGCCTATACAGGTCATCTGCTTTAGGTTTTCTTTTTCAGATCAAGATCTTTACAGATAGTACTATTAAAAGTTGTACTATCTTTCTATTTAGGATTTCTAAGCAGGCTTTTTATCTAAATATATACATTTCAAATTTATTCATATAACATTGCACATTTCCAAAGTTAGTCTTAGTATAACCAGAATTATAGAATCTACAAACTTCAAATCACAGATAAGTTTGCCAAAATATAACTATTTTTTAATATTTTGCTACTGATAGAATTTGAATATTAGATTTACTGCTTTAAGAATAACAATCTAACTATTATACTAAAGTCACTATTCTCTCTGTAGTAGTTTATAAAATCATGTTACCAAAAAAGTTATTAATAAAAGTCAAAAGATCAAAAAAATTACCTTAATACTAAAAAAAAATAAAATAAAAAAAACCTATTATTAGTTTTATTTTAATATATAATTTATTAAAAACAGTCTAAAACTAACTAATTTATTATTAAAATATTTCAAAACTTATACAAAATTTTGCTTTTTATTTTTAAAACCTATTTTTAGTTAACCTTATCTAAACTTACTTAACCTAAAATTATTAACTAAAAAACAGAAACTGTTATAAGTTTAGAGCAAAATTATATAAGATTTGTTATATTATATAAATATGCAAATGAAAACAGACAGAAAATTCAAAGTTATGTTTTTGATATTTTTATTATTAATACATCAATAATGATAGTTTTAGTGCATTAAAAATGTAACTTTTGTATTACTTTGCATAAAAATTAAGTATTTTTTTTTTTAAGCAATCATGCTAGTGCTTTATTAAAATTTTGAAATTATATTTGCAATTATATAAATATTCTTAACAAATAAGCTCAGCATTACTCAGTCATCCTAATGATACCTAAGTGCAACTTGCTGCATTACTTTAAGCAGAGTAAGCTGCTTATCTGACTACTTAAAGTTTATAATAAAAAGGTCTTCTTCTTTTTATAACAAGCTTTAAAATTGTTTTCTGTATTTTTTTTTAATTTGTTTTTCTTTTTCTTTTGCTTTTTCTTTTATTACTTACTGATTTGGTTTCTCTTTTTTTACTTGGTGTTTTTTTTCTTTTTCTTTTTTTCTTTTTATCCTATCTATTATTCTTTCATTTTTCTTTTATTTATTGATCTTCTCACATCAGATTTTCTATACTTGTTTGTAAAATGTATTTCAGGCCATTCTTGCTATTACATTTATAAACTGCTACTTTGATTTCGTACTTAGGAGCTGCCTCAATCTGTCCTGTGTTTCTTTTAAATAAGACCTTTAATTAGTACCTCTCTTATTTTAATTTTCTCTACTTTTGTTTTCCTAAAAAGTGCTATGTATAATATGTATAAGGAGACATAAACTTTTTTTTTTCTTTAACCTCTTCCAGACTGTTGTGATAATCACTTTTTAGATTCTTTTCTAAAGATTCCTTTGTTTCTTATATGCTGCCAAGTGTGCCTATGTTTCTTTTGTTTTATCTTAGCATATTTGGCATTTCATTATTGTATATATCTCAAGTTTTCTTTTGTTAAATTTTTCTAGAATTAGAAGTTTATCTATTATACACTTTATAAATATGCTTCTTCTGGTACTATTTCTTTTTGTTATGCAGTATACTTCTTTAGATATCTTTAGTCTTTTTTAAAAGTATGTCTAATTATAAATCATAACTTCTGTTTCTGATTCTAATTCTCTAATTACTTTTATTTCTTTCTATTTTGCTCTTAAACTTGCATTTGTTATCAATTTACATAGCAGTCTTGCTGGTATGTCAGTACATCTGTTTTTCTACTTTAGGCAATACTTTATCTCTTTACAACTGACTTTTTCAGTCTGTATTATCTCTTTATTTGTTGCACTTTTTTTTGCTAAACTATCAGCTTTATCATTCTATCTATCTTTATTGTGATTCTTGACTTTAATAAACTCTATCTGAATGTTCTTTGTTTTAATAAGCTCTCTAATTTTCATTATCTATATTGCATTTTTTTTTGAAAATCTTATTTCTGCATACTTGTTCTAAACCTCTACTAATATTTCTTATTGCTATATTGCTATTTGTATATACTTTTATTTGTTTTTCTCTTAGTATTGTTAAAATTGTTGCTCATATTACTACTAACTTAGCCATTGTCAATGTTTGTTATTCTTTTAAACCTAATGCTATCTCTTCTTTTAGTCATTTTTGTATTTCATCTGTTTGTACTCATCTTATATCCATACTATTTCTGCTTCTTGTGTCTTCTTTAGTCTTCAGATTTGCTACTTCATCTGTGTATATTATGTATTTGTTCTTGTTTTTTGTTATATTTATCCTTAAAACTTCTACTATTTCTTAACTAATGCTGTCTTTTAACTTTTTTATCTAATTATCTTTACTTCTACTCTTCTATTATTCTTAGTTCTTTAAATTTCTGCTTTCCTATTACTGGTTTGTTTGTTTTTATTATTTCTGTTATTTGTTCTATTGCTATCTTGATCTTGTTGCCGTCTTTTTTTATCAATACATCTGAGATTACATTAATTCTGTTATTTATTTTTATTTACTGCTGGTAGCTATCTTCTTAATGTTTTTCTTTTCTTATACAACTCTTACATCTGTTAATTTCAATAGCTAATTTACTTTCTTTACTCTGCATTTGCTAATGTTCTACTAGTATTTTTTTTCTTTTCTTCTTAACTATTTTTCCTAACTGTCAATTGTTCTGTGCACTATATGCTACTTATTCTTTTCTTTTTTTGTTTTCTGAAATATACTCTTATTTTATTTGCATTGCTTGAGTATTTTGCTTGATTGTTTTAAATTGTCTTTTAACTTCTTTGTTTTTTGGTTTAATAAGCATTTCTAGTTCTATCACTTTGAATTATTTTGCTTTTTTCTCTTTATTTGACAAATCTTGATAACTTTTTAGCTGTTGCTATGTAATTAACTTTTCTTTTTTTGTGTCTATCAGCTGGCTTAGATATATTAAGCCTGCATTATTTATTTTAGTACTACTTCTTTTCTATAACTGTGTATCTATAAGTTCTCTTATTTTAATTTTATATTTAAACATTGTTTATAAATTGCCTTTTGTTTTTATATTTATATTAAGCTTTTTTGCTTTTAGTAATTTTAGATAAGCTAAATTACTTTTTTAATTTTTTATATTTTCTGACTTCTTCTATTTTCATATATCTTTTGTTAAATCTGCTTTCTGATATTCTTGTGTTATTCTTAATTTTGTTAACTGTTTAAGACTATCTTTTCTATTTAATCTTGCTAATAGGTCACTTATTTGTTTTGTTGTTAATTCTTGTTATAATGTTCTGCAGCTTCTAAGATCTTTGTATTCTATTATACAGTTTTCTAATATTCTTTGTAGGTTGCTCTTTTGCTTCACTAAACTTATTATTGGTTAATGTATTTCACTTATACTTCTTTCTAACATTTTTGTTAATTATAGCATATAACTTAATTTTGGTATTATTACCATATTGTTTATATATGCAATCTAATTTATTGTCATTTTTTTGTATTTAAGATCTCTTATTGTTTGGCTAATTATTTCTTTTGCTTTCTTTTTTACTAGCATTTTACTTATTTTGTTATTTAGCCATATTCCTAGTGAGTGAACTATTTTGTTTTTTGCTTTTTTTGTTATTTTGCTTTTTCTAAAAATCACTTCTTTTTCTTATTTTTTTGCTTTTATATTTATTATCAACAGCTTTGATTTAAATCTATTTATCTTTATGTTATTTATCTTAAAAAATTTTTTTGCCATTTTTAATATCTCTATTAGTTGTTTTTTACTATTTGCAATTCACGTTGTGTTATTTGCATATGCAATAGCTGCTTGGCAGTACTTTATAATATTGCTATATTGTATTTCTCTTTTGATCTATTGTTCTACTATATATCCTAAGTTTTTATCTTTTTGTATTCTTTTTAACAGTAGATTATAGAAAAGTCACCATATTAATAAAGATATTACTTCTTGATTTATGTTATCTCTTGCTGTTATCTCTTTTGTTAGGCCATATGTTATGATAATTTTTAGTTGTTTTTTGTAAAACAGATCTAGAATATATTTCATTGTTCTTTTAAGCACTTTAACCTTTTGCAATGCTAGTTCTAGACTCTCAAGTAGAACTAAGTCAAATGATTTTTTATATCTTGCAAAAGTATCTATATTTTTTTATCTTTTTCTTTTGCTTTTTCCATTATTATATTGAAAACATGTACTAGTTGTTCTGTTAAGTTGTCTAGAAGGTCTGCATAGTTTGGTTCTTTAAGTATTTATTTTTTTATAAATGCTTTGGCAAGCCTTCTTGTTACCACCTATGTTACAACTTTCCTAAATGTTTCTATTAGTGCTATTGATTAAATGTTGTTTAAATTATATTCCTATTCAATATCTTTAGGTATTGGATAAACTTATGTTATCTTCTATTTAGTTGATATCTTTTCTACTTCTAAATATAAGTTTGCAAAGCTTCTAAATACTTCTTGTGTTTTTTTTTCTGCTTACTTTATTAGAATGTAACTTATACCTGATATGCCTGAAGCTGTTTTTGTTTTCAGTTTTCTTAATATTTCTTCTTATTCTTTTTTTTTAATTTTTTTTTTAACTTTTGTGTATTATTTCTCTTTAATGTTTTCTCATAGTTTATATATTTTTTTTCACTCTTTTGACATCTCTTTTAATCTTGTATTTCTTTTTTTAAATTGTTTTTTGTACTTATAATTATCATAATTTATAAAACACAATTATATATATATATTTACATAGAATAATATGCATTTATAAGATAAAGAAATCAAATGTCTTTTTCTTCAAATAAGAAATCTGTCATTAATATGCATTAATGAATTTGTCAAAAAGATCTTTGGATACTTTTCATATTCTAATGAAGGAAAGAATATTCAATTCAAAACAAGGAAAGCTCTAAATGATTTTTATTATAAACTAAATCAATTAGTACTAATACTTGTTAGTAACCTTAAAAATATACAAGAAAGGTATAAAAAAAATATAATTTAATAGTAACCTTAAATTTATATTAACATACTTAACTTATAGGAAAGGTAAACACCATTTTTATTAACAAATAAAGATCTAAAAAACTATATTAATAAAAAAGTAGTTAATGATCTCCTAAAGTAGTACATTTTAGGAACAAACTAAGCTAAACTTTGAAAGTGTGAATTACTAGGGAAATTGACAACTTTTGTTTATGAAATGTTTCATATTCACTGAAGAGAAAAAAATATTGCTAAAGTTAAAAACTTGGATAATATTACAAAAAATATGCATGTACCTTCAAGAAGCAGACTAAATATTGCAAGCAAACTTACTATTAATTAATAGGCTAATCTATTTGTAATACTTGCTTAATTGATGTAATAATAGTTTTATATTTATCTTATCACAAATTTTAAATTTATTATAAATCTAATATTATTAATGTTAAGGTAAATTAATCATTAAATAAAAATTAGTGTTAGCATTAGAACATTGGTAAATTTAAACATTTTACTATATTAAAATTAAAATTTTAATTATAAATAATAACATGATGGTTTGGTTAAGATTCTATTACAATTTTTAGTCAATATGTTATCTATTATTTCTTAATTTATATTAATTATTAATTGAAACTTGTTATTTTTAATTTTCATGATTAAAAAAATTCTTATAACATTATATAGTTTTATATATTTATTTTCTTTCTATTAATAAATTCATAAATTTATTTTTTAGACCTATAAGAACTTTAACTGAATATTAAAAACATACCCAAATCAAAGAAAAACAAATGAAGTTTGATGAATAAAGAATGTTACAATGAATTTCTTAATATATTAAAAAGGTTATCAAGCAAAGATTACACATTCAATTCATACTATACTAGGGGCAAATTTATACTATTTAACTTCCAAATTGTACAATTTATACTATGCAAGAACACCTAACTCAAGAATACTTACCACAAGAAAGCTAACTCAAGAATACTACTAAAACTTGCTCTTGTAGAAAAAAAAGTCATTATACTCAAGTTTTATTAGTAAATTATATATATCTTATATAAATTTAAATATTTTTAATTAAATATAATATGTATAATAGCTGTAGAATTGCAAGTTAAGAAACAACAAACTGATCAAAAAATTGCTACAATTAAAAACCAAATCAAAATTCAAAGATTAGACTAATCATTAACCAAAAAGGAATCAAAAGAACTGCCAAAACTCTTTAAAAATACTACTCCAACCAAATCAGCAGAAAAAATCCTTTTCAAAATGAGAAAAAGACCACAAAAATGCTAAACACCAAGCCAGATATTAACTAATAAAATATTTCTGGCATTTATTTTTAAAGCTACAATATAAATTAGAACCTAAACAAACTATTAGATATATGAATCTATTTACCTATCTTAATAAATACTTCTACTAGTCCATAAGTATTGAGAGCTATTAAAATCTAAAGTCATATTGAAAAACTAATAATTTGCAAATATTAATATTAATGAAGATAGATTCTTTAAAGTGAGTTCACAAGTTTTCAAGAAAAATCAACAATAAGATGCTTTTGACTAGAACTTATTTAGTTAAAAAGATTAAAGTCATTTTTAAAGAAGTGAAATGTTACATTTTTAGCAAAAAAGACCAGAAATAAAAACACTCAATATTTAAGTTAAAACTCATTCACTTAATTTTGTCAAAAATATTAAAAAAAAAAAGCTAATTTAACATTAAAAAAAATTGTTTTTAGAATGTTGAAGAAGCCTGTAAAATTGTATAGATGTTGTAAAGCATATGAAATATTGGTTTATTGAATTGAAACAAGTTGTATTCAGAGTTAGTAATATATATATGTATCTTTTTTTGACTATATTAATCGAAGTTGCTTAATTTTTTAAATGATCATTTGGACTACTATCTGGGCTATTATCTAAACCCTACCTGGTATACATTTTCTGGATGCAATTAAAAAAATAACTTGCATCAATTAATAATAACAGAATTTAAAAATACTGCATAACAAATATTTCTTTATTACAAAATAATAATGACTAAAAGTTGCAATAGGAAACATCAAAAAACAATTAAAAATTAAACAAAAAAAGCATGAAAAAAGCAAAATTTATTTAAACTTAATATCAGCACTTCTTTGAATAATAAAATTGTATTAACTTAAATTGATAGTGTTGCAAGGCTCCAACCACTAACAGTTAAAACATTCAAATTAACTATATATAGGTCATTATTTAAATTAAAAAACACCACTTGAGCATTTTTTGGATCATAAAAACTTAATGCCCATACACTAACACATATTACATCTAAAAGTAATTTTTCAAAATTATTTGAGTCGTTAGAGTCCTTATGAATTGCAGAAATATTAATATTAACAAGAAACTGTTTCTATATTTTTTGAACATCATATGCAGTTATTTTAGCAAAAAGTTTATCGATATCATTACTAAATAATAAAAAATACTAAATTTAGTATAAAAAATATTAACAACAATAATTAATAACTACTTTACCTTTTCACTCTTCTTTGCAATTTTTCAAATAAATGATTAATTCTACTCCAAAGAATGTGCTACTACTCAATAAAGATGGAATAAAATTTTGATGCTGCATTATCAAAATTTCATTTTCCTATTTCTAGAACCAAAATTTTTAGGAATTTTTTAATTATTTTATTTGCTTTAGTGTCATCAAGATTCCTACAACAGATGAACAATGCATGCATTTCATTTCTAAAAAGTTCATTAATCCATTTCAGGAACTCCTGAATAATGATAATATAAAATACTACTATATTTAGTAATAATTCATTATTTAAAATAGCATTAACCATAAATAGCTTCATGTGATTTCAGGGATTTTTCATTGTTTAAACAATGAAAAATCTTTAAATCATTTAAGTCTAGACACTAGCAATAAAATTAATTGAACTATAACTATAAATTATAGGTTAAATAATGATTACAAAGTTGCAGAAATGGCATAGTTCTTCTAGACTTAGAGATAAACATATCAGATACATTATGAGCATGACATGAAACAAATAAAAAATTCCTATTATCAAAATAAGTTAGAGGAAGGTTTAATTCATCCTTGAGCATTTTTATCTTATAGTTATCTCTAGGCTCAAGAGGACATAGTGGTGAATCTGACCAATTGATAATATTATTGAAGTAAAAATTTTTTGGTATAGTTGAAATTAAAGATCATAATCATGATCATCTTAAAGTATTTGGAAAAAGGATGTTTATTATAACATTTATGCTATTATTAACTAGATCATTTGTTAGGAAACTAAATTTATTTCATAGAACTGCAAAAGTTGTAAAGTGATCATTGCAAATATGGTATTCCAAATAATTTAATACTGTATTAAGGTCTTAAAAAAAATATTAATTAACCTAAATCTATATTCATGCTTTTAGTAACTACATAGCAACTACATCATAATGATATTGTTATGATGTAGTAGCTATATAGTTACTGAAAGCTTTATTCTGTTATATTTAAATTTTTATAAATAATACCAGAAATAATTATGGAATTTTGTTGAATACTATACACTACAGGTTGAGATGTCTGTACAGGTTGAGATGTCTGTACAGATTGAGACATCTGTTAATCTGAAGATACTAGTCAGGATTGGAATTGGGATTAATGAGATTATTTGGTTCAAGTTAGAAATTGGGATTATTGAGCATCAGCCTGGAGATTGTCAGATGAGTAGTGCTGCAGATAGGATGATGATTTGCTTTTAGAAATAATTTTTGATTTTTTAGAAATCATTTTTGGAAAAAAAGAAATTATTATTATTTTTTTTTTTTGCTTACGCTAAGGCCTTTTAGTTATGACAGCTGCTGCCTTTATT
>CAJVQA010001342.1:0-26099 GCA_910591915.1 Cetraspora pellucida | reverse complement strand
CAATTGGTGGGGAACCTTCGGGCGGACTCCTTAAATAGGTAATATAGAAAAGTTACACGTGTAGCCAATTGTACACTTTCCTGTAGTAGTTCATTGAACCACAATACCGACAAGTGATTAATAAAAGTTAAAAGACCAAAGAGGTCACCTTAATACCAAAAAAAAAAAATAAAGCTGTTTAAAATAAAAATTTGCATATATCACATAATTTGAATAACTTTTTATTAATTCATTTTCGCATTTTATGTTTATATAAAAAAAAATTTTATAAACGTAAAATGCAAAAGTGAATTAATAAAAAGTTATTCAAATTACATGAAACTTTCAAAGTATATGCAAATTGTTATTTTGAACAACTTTACTTAAAGCATTAAGATTGGTTAACTTAGTGAAATATTTGACCTTTATATATAGCTATGATCATCAATTAGAAAAGTAATAGCGATAGTGTTTGGTAACTTTATATGCAAATAACCTAAATGACCTGGTCATTATTAGAGTTAGAGTCATTTAAATTTTGATCAATGACTAGGTCATTTAAGGATTTACAGCTGTTCTTATAAATTCTAAGACACTGATAAAATTATATAGACAGAAATTTTTAATTTCATGATTATTTAAATTGAAACTAAAATTAAATAGAATCTAAACCAATAAGATATAAAATATAGTATGATTACTGAGATTAAAAGTGATGATTTGATCAGTGATCATAAAATTGCTTATAAATTGCTTATGATTACTTATCAGTTTTTGTATTCAATTTATAAGTAGTACTCCGAACTAATTAGCTAGAATACCCTAAAACTAACCTAAACCAGATTACTTAAGCTAAGCTATTTATAAGTATTATTGTGTTATTACCTAATTTTGCATTCCAACTAAAAATTTCTGCCTATATATGTTTTGATTTATAATGATTCAGCTGAATTTGATAAGATATTGATTTCAGTTTATATATTATTGATGTATTATTTGTTATTAAGGTTGTCAAATTATCATAATTTTATATAATTTGCATAATTTTGTGTAAGTTTGTAATTTGTGATTATACTGTCATTTGATTTACTGTGATTGGAGTAAACTTTATGCAAAGTCTATTGTAGTTCAATAATGCTAGCTAAGTTTTTTATAATGCTAGTAGTTTACATTATGTATAAAATTTATATGTAATCTATGTTACTGAAACTTGAGCAAAATTATATAAAATAAAATATAATTTTCAACCCTATGTATTATTGATTTTAGTTTAATCAGATTAAAAAAAATTTATGTATTATATTATGTATTATGTATGTTTACTTTATTCTTACATATAGTGATCATTGCAAATATTAATTCAACCAACATCTTTATTAGCCTTAATATTAATGACTGTTCTTGTTAACCAATAGACCTGCACTTGAAATGTAAAAAAAATTCTGACCATAAGTTAAATTTCTTAATAAAATATTACATGCACAGGTCCTAATAAAAAAAAAGGTCAAATATGATCAAGAATTTGTCAATTGGCTTAAAAAAAAATAACTTAAGTTGAGATTACAAGAAATTAAGACTTTGAACATGTCTTTATTAATATTTTTGAACATGTATTGATAATTATAATCCTAACTCTAACTACAACAAAACTACAGAAACTAATGCCAATGATGAATCTATTGATAACAGGAAGCCTGTATCAATAATATCAATGAAGAATAGACCACCAACAATGACGAAGCTATAGAATTGAGTTACTTGTAGAACCACCAACAATGTACCAATGTAGCGAAGTTAATTAAATTATTAACTAGAAAGAAAAACATGTTAGTATATACTGCAAACAAATGTTTCTGAATTTCTAAGAAAGCCCAAAGATGCTCTTAATAACATCTAAAAAAAAAAAAGAGTTAGTAACATGCTCACAAACCAGAACAACAAAAACAACAAATGAATGCAATTATACTTCTCAAAATTCCCAAGAAAGCCCAAAGTCACTCTTAATAACACTCTAAAAAAAGAAAAAAGAGTTAGTAACATGCTCCAAGTACCACAAATGAATAGAATCATACTTTCTGGAATTCACAGGAAAGTCCAAAGACACTCTAATAACACCTAGAAAAAAAAAGAAACATTAGTAATATCCTCACAAACCAGAACAACAAGAACCACAAATGAATAGAATCATACTTTCTGGAATTTTCAAGAAAGTTCAAAGTCACTTTTAATAATACTTAGAAAGAAAAGAAGAGTTAGTAACATGCTTACAAACCAGAACAATAATCGAATAGAATTATACTTTCTGGAATTCTCAGAAAAGTCTAAAGATGCTTTAATAACATCTAGAAAAAAAAAGAAAGTATTAGTAACATGCTCACAAACCAGAACAAGAACCACAAATGAATAGAATCATACTTTCAGAGTTTTTAAGAAAGCCCAAAGACACTCTTAATAATACCTAGAAAAAAAAGGAAGCATAAGTAACATGCTTACAAACTAGAACAATGAATGGAACTAAACTTTTCGGGATTCACAAAGAAGCTTCAGAGTGACAACATCAATACCATAAGTGAATATACCAGAAACAGTAACATCAGAAATGACTAGAAAGGATGAAATCCTGTTACCTAAAGCCAATTGTCTTGGTTAATAGAGTTATTTAGTATAATTTAAAAAAACATCTTTTCTAACAAGCACAAATAAAGAAATAAAGGTGGATTTTGAAATTCAAAATTATAAATTTATCTATAATAAATAACCCGATATAAATTATTAATTAATATAGATCATTTACTACTGATTTGTGATAGATCATTAATTAAAAGATCTAGAAGTTATATATAATACATATAATACTAAACTCTTTCTAATGGCATCTTGCACTAATATTTTTTATATATACTAATTTACAAATATTATATAGTTAGTATTTTTATACTTAACAAAGCATTACTATATAGTATTTGGTTTCAGAGTTTCAGATTGCATATGAGCAATATAAAAAAGAATTAAAAAAAACAGCTTTTTATTAGTT
This sequence comes from Cetraspora pellucida, assembly GCA_910591915.1. Classification (NCBI taxonomy): domain Eukaryota; kingdom Fungi; phylum Glomeromycota; class Glomeromycetes; order Diversisporales; family Gigasporaceae; genus Cetraspora; species Cetraspora pellucida. The sequence continues at coordinate 23,086 of CAJVQA010001342.1, read as the reverse complement.
TGGCTCTCTAGTAAAAGTCTATGAAGTTATCAAAAAAGTAATTTTGATAACAATCAAAAAAGTGTTTGTTAAGTTATATCTGAACAATAATAAAAATAAAAGCTTAGTTGAATATGTTATTTTATATAATATAAACTTCTACAAGTTATTATAATTAGTGTTTTTTTCTGATTTTTTTTTCAGTCTTCTTGTTATTTAGTCTCAAATTTTTGCAAAAAGTGATGATTCTAGCTTACTTTTACTAAAGAATTAGCAATGTTTATTCAATCAAAAATAGAAATACTTCTACTAAATTAGAAGCAATATCATAAAAGCTTTGCTTATATAAAAACAATAGATGACTAATAATATGATGAAAGTAAACATATATACTGATATAAGTAGTGTTTACATTAGGTATAAATATTTTTATGAATTTAATAAGCTTTTTATATTTTTCTTTTATATATAATACATAATAGATTTAGAATAAAGACTTAATTTGGTTAGTAGTATTATATAATTTTTATAACTTTGTATAAGTAATAATAATATACTTTTAAGCTTAATAAGAGTTTTTCTTTATTTTTTCTATCTTTGTTTTTTTTTCTTTTAGTTTTTCATTTAGATTTAGTTTGTATTATTTTAATTTTATTTTACTTTTTTTATTATATATATTTTTGTTATCTTTTTTTTTCATTAGATATAAATAAAATATTTTTTATCTTATATTTTAGATAGAAAGAATTAAAAAAGCTAGTTATTGATAGAACTGCAAAGTTTCTTAACTTGAATACAAGTTAGTATAACAAGTTGCATTTAGTTGCATATTGTATAAATTAGATAATATCAGACTCATTAGGCTATAATATTCTAATAATAATGTTATTATACTTTTATAATTATTAAATAAAGTTGTATTTGAGTTCTAACAAGACTGTCAAAGAAAAAAAAAACTAGAAGTATACTGTATTTCACATTTAAAATACTTTTAATATAAATTTTTATTAGCTTATACAGATATTTTTATAGTATATATCAGGTGTATAATATACAATTCACAATTTTTTTTATGATAATTTGTAATAGTTACACATAATAAACTCTAATATATACTATGAAAATATCCATATAAGCTGATAAAAATTCATACTAGAAGGCACTTTAGACTATAAAATATTTAGTAATTTAGTAAAGTAGATAAGTTATAAACTTCTAAATAGCAAGTTATAAATTCAAAACTTACTAATAATAAAAATTTAGACAATTATCTGTATTATAGCAAGTATTTTTTAATGATCAATTAGGATAAAATACTTGTAACTATAATCATATTAGCATATTTGGCAGGTTATATAGCATTTATATAATTTTAATTATATAGAAGAATGCAAACTAATACTAGACAGTGCAAATATAAAATAAGTCTTTGTAATTATATAAATTTATAAAATTAAAAAAATAGAAGCCTATTTAAAAAAATCCAAGTAAAGAAATAATATAGAATTTTAATGATACTACTGTAAAGATTAGATCTAAAAAATATATACCAATATAAAGAAAATAAGTGAACAAGAACTTCTAGATAAGGATATTACTAACTAAGCTATTAGATTTAAACTAAAGAAAAAGATATTAAGCTAAAATTAATATATTAGAAACAAGTTACAGTTTTTTTAAACTATTAAAATTAGAATCTAAAGAAAAAGCAAAGATATATCAAAAGTACTAGAAATATGTTGTAAAGTAAGTGCTGAGGTTTAAATAAACTTTAAAAAAACATAATTTTGTTAATAGGATCTTAAAGTAAATAGATTAGTTAATAAAAAAACCTTCTAAGTTTACTATTAGGTAATATGCTCTAAAATAAATAACAACTATATATAAGTTTAAAAAGAAAAGATATATAATGCTCAAATGATATATAAAAGTATATATAAAAGGAAAATAGTAAGTTAAGATTTAATAAAAACAAATAATTAGAAAATTTAAATAAATAATCTTTTAATAAATTATAGGTATAACATCTAGTATAAAACTTTAAAACAGACTACTTAAATAGATAACCAAATGTTGCATATGTAACTAGATATATATTTATATTTATAAATATAATTGTAATACTAATCCAAAAAATATTAATAAACTACTGTATAATAGTATAACCTTAACAAAAAAAATCTTAAAAAAACTAATTTTAAAAATAAAAAAAACTATATAAAAAATAAAAAACAAATTATAATTAAAAATTACTTAATTAATAAACAGATCTCTCTCTAATGATCACTCAAATATAAATAAGCAAAAAAGAAAACTAAATTTTCACATAATCATTAATAGAAAACTTTCAAACAGCACTAAATAAAAAGAAGCAGTACTAAAAAATACACTAAACAAGTTTAAGAACCTGGGCCAGCATAAAACTATTAGTGCAATTACAAAAAAAAAGCAAAGTTTTTAAAAAATTTTAAAAATAAAATGATAATTATGGAGATTGCCACTTGACTCTAAATATAGATCTATTTACAATACACAAAAGTCACATAGCAGATTAAGCAGTAACAATCATATATAAATAACCAAATTAAGAATAAACAAAGTAACACATAGCAATAATCAAGAAAACAAAACAAGGCAAATATAGAATTTTCTAAAAAAGTACAACTATAGAAATAAAAATAGATAAAAGTTTGCCTAAAGAGTATAGAAGAAATATTAAAGCAATCTGCATAAGAAGAGCATACTAGGCAATGAGCAGTATTTATAATAAGATCTTTTTCAATGAAGCTAACAACACATATGCGATGCCAGATAGAGAGAATAGAATTGTCACAATGCTTACTAAGCAAGACCCAAATGAGTGACTCTCTTACAAATAACAAAAGAAATAATAAAAAATAATAAAAAAGAACAGCCAGAAAAAAAACTAAACATAGTAAAGCAAATGCAAAAGGTAATAATAAATGCAACAACAAAAGACTATAATAATAGGAAAACAAGAAGGCCTATATAAAGCAACACAAAGAAAAGACACAGTTAATAAAGAGTCAAATAAAAAAAAATTACAAAAAGATATCAAAACATTGGAAAAAAAGGCAAACACAAAGATAAGTTATTTAGATGACAAACACATAGAAGTATAGCCCTATATTCAAGAGAGAAAACATAAGAACCAACTAGAAAAACAAAAACAAATTATAACAAGTTTGAAGAGAGATGTAAAACAAGACTTAAAAATAGAAGATATAACAAGTCAAGAAAAAAGTCAAGAAATTGAAAAGAAAATTGACATAAACAAAATACCACTTGAAGAAAACATATAGGCACCAATCAAGAACAACTGCAACTAAAATAACAGCCTACTTACCAACATATTAGCATATAATATGCTAGGAACAACAAAAGAAGAATATATAAAATTCATCAAATGGTTATTAAAAAACAATAAACATATTAAAGTTATTACAGAAGCCTTCAAAAGAGATAACTTGTAGATAGAGATAGACTTTGATTGTGAATATGATAGAAATAAAGCAGTACAAAGAATTAATAAAAAAGAAGATGACTGGTATAAACTAATACCAGAAAAGAGAAAAAACAGAAAAAAAAAACCAAGATTATATAATAAAGAATACTAAAAAAGACAAAACAGCACAATAAGAAATAATGAAAAGATATACAACTAGAAAGAAAACAAGATTGAGACAGGCTTAAATGACTACAAAACAGATGAGAAGTTTAATAACAAGGAGTATAAAATAATATAGGACTTGCCAACAGATATCAACAAAAAGAAATTAGAATATATTTGTAGAAAATTCAAAAATGTCCAAGTAGTAAAAATTAAAAGATCAAAGCATAAAATACTTGCAATAGTGCAAATAGAAGTAGTTAAAAGAGAAGATATTCTATAGGCCATACTGGTTAATAATGATAAACTAGTATAAATAATCAGAAGAAAAGAAAACTATGAAGTAAAAGAAAAACAAAGAAAATATATAGCAAAACTTACAGAACTACTTAGAAATGCTTTAGAAGTCTTACTGTTGTGATGTCTGAGAAGCAAAGATGTAAAGTCAGTTCACATCCCTCTAAATAGAAATGGAAACCAAAAAAAAACAGCAATAGTCATGTTTATAACAGAAAAAGACATGAATGCAGCTTAAATAAAACTAATTTTGTATCACAACTTCAGAGTTTATTAGGTCAATAAAGAAAAAAAAAAGATAAGAAAAAGAATAAGTTTTAAAGTAAAGAGAGAAAGAAGTTGGAACAGATTTAGTCAGACCTTAGATGCAGAAGAGGATAAATGCAGCAGAGAAAGACAAAGAAATAAGACTTACTCAAACAAGAATAGAAACAGAAATAGTGTAAGTTATAAAGATATCTTACTAAAAGAAAAAAGCAAACTCCAAAATCAATACAGAAGAAATCAAACAAGAGACACAAATACAAGAAAGAAAAAAGAAAAGAATCTCAAAAGAAGAACAAAAGAAGTTAAAACACAAAGACAAGAAAAAAAGTCATATATAGAGAACATCTTAGAGTAAATCTGAATGAAACTAAAAAAAACTAAAAGAAACAAGAAATATAGCTAAGGAGGATCTAGCTAATCACTTCTAAGAGCACTTTAGTTAAACTCACAAACACGAATAAGGAGATTAGAAATTTTTTGCAAAGTGAAAGAAAGGCCTTTAAAAAAAGAAATAAAGATGAATCTTTTAATTCAAAGAAAGAAAAGAAAAAAAAAAGAAAAAAGAAAGCAGAAAATACAAAGACAAAATATAAAAGTTTAAAGAAAAATAAAAAAAAGAAAGAAAAGAAATAAAAATTGCATGTCACAATATTAACAAACTTAAGACCAAAGGTTGGAAACTAGAGAATCTGCTAGACTAGGCAGAAAAAAAAGAAATAGCATTTCTGGGCATAACAGAAACAAACATTATAGAAAAAGAAGTAAAAATTCTGTTATATAATTTTAATATAAGATTTAAAGGTTACTGGACAAATGCAGTATTGGACAAGAAGAAAGAATCAGATATTGGGATTTTAATAAAAAAAACTTGGAAAAAACATGTTGAAGTAGTTAAAAGGTTCAATGAATACATGATAAAAATAAGACTATACTTTAAACAATTAGTATTAATAATAGTAGGTGTATATATTTTACAAAACAACAAAATAATTAGTAAGAAAATACAGCAAAAAATTATAGAAATAGTAACAAACAGAAGAAAGAATACAGAGAGTGTGGCAACCTAGTGAAGTGGTCAGGTTGTCAACCCTTCAAGTAGTAGGTTGGGTGTTCAAATCCTATTGATGGTAAAAATTTGAATAATCACCTATGTAATATTCATATTATAGCAATTGTTACTAATGATTGGATTAGGATACCTGTAATGATGATTACACCAGCATGACTGGTAGGTCATAGGACATTCATGTAACAGATCACATGACATTGTCCTTTGGGACAAGGTTGTAGTTATACAAAGAAATGCAAACTGGCAATAGGCAGTGCAAACTCTAGATAAGTCCTTGTGACTATGTAAATCTATTAAAATTAGATAACAAGAAGTCTATTTGGAAAGACCTAAGTAGAGAGATAGCTAGATCTTCGATGGCCCTACTGTAAAAGCTAGTCTTATGAAATGGATACCAAGGTTGAAGTAGCCAGACAGGCAAAAACCTCTAGATGGGAGGTACTACCAACTAGGCCACTGGATTGACTGAAGGAAAAAGATATCAGGCTGACCTGATATACCAATAGACTGGTTATAAGTCCTACCAAGCTATCTGGATTGGGAGTTTGGTGAACTGGCAAAGGTATACTAAAGTATTTTAGATATGCTATAAAGTAGATGCTAGAGTTTGTGTAAATTCTACAAGAGCATAGCAGTTTAATGATCAGCCCTGGCTGCAAGTGTTGGTTCTGCCATAGTAATACCTAGGTTAGCTATAAAAATGGGTACAGAAGGCTCTAGAGGGTTTACCTTAAGGATAAATTAGTTCTAAGGTTAAGATGATGATCTGGGCATCTGAGATAACCCAGTGATGTTAATACAGGTTACAGGTTCAAAAGGTTTAAAGTAGAACATCCAAGCAGGGGTGTTAGGCATAACAATTGGTAAGGAATTTTCAGGCAGACTCCTTAAATAGATAATATAAAAAAGTTACACATGTAGCCAATTGTACACTCTCCTGTAATAGTTCATTGAACCACAATACCAATAAGTGATTAATAAAAGTCAAAAAACCAAAGAGGTTACCTTAAAAAAAAAAAAAAAAAAAAAGAAGAAAGAATACAAAAGTAATTATACTTAGAGATTTCAATCACACAGTTGACAACATATTAAACAGACTGAATTTACAAACAATGAAATATAAAAAACTACTAATCTTTAATTAGCTTAAAAGACAAGAGTTTATAGACTTTTTTAGAAGCTTGCATCTAACAGAGAAAGCATATATGTGATCAAGTCAAGAAGCAACAACAAGAATTAACTATATCTGATTATCAGAAATATTTGCAGCTGGTCTTCAGGAAGCCAACATAAAAGAGGCAGAAAGCATAACAAACAGTGACTACAAAATACTAACAATAAACATATGAATAGAGCATATAATCACAAACTACAACTGCACAGAAATTAAATATAAAGACTAAATAAGAACAATATACCTATATGAGGAAGCAAAACAAAAAGATTGTAAAGAATATCCTAAAGAGCTTTAAGTACAATTAGAGTGAAAAAAAGTGCTAAAGCAACTAGAAGAGAAAAGAATTAGCAATGTGTACTATACAAATAAGTTAAACTACATATAGAATGCAATAAAAAAAGCTATAATAGAAGTAGCAAATAAATGAATACCAAAAAAGAAGATATTCAATACAAAGGCAAACAAAAAACATCATTAAAGAAAGTTACAGCAGTGTAAGCAAACAATTGAACTATAACAAATAATAAAAAAGACAAAAATAAAAAGAAACCAAGTAACAGTAAGAGAAGAAAAGAAAAAGATAAATAATAAACTTAAAGACATTGGCAAAGAAATAAGAGTAGTATTACCAAAGCTACACAAACAATGGTCAGAAGCTTGGTTAGATAATATAAAAGGTTGGCAAAAGATCTTAAAAGACAAAAGAAAAAAGGAGTAGAAACAAGTACAAAGAAAACAAATAGATGAAAATCTAAACAAAAGATGTGAGATGATCAAAACTGATCAAGGATAAATGATTGCTAGCCTGTTAAACAAACTATACAAAAAGATAATTTTTGACAGATTTATAATCCAAAATGAAGAGGAAGTTAGTTTAATAACAGAACCTGAGGCCATTCTAAATAGTCTGACAAAGCATTTTGGAAACCAATTCAGAAAATGAAGAACCAAACTAGAAGAGATGCCAGAGGAATGAAAAGAAATATACAACCCAAAAGAATGAATCCAAGAATCCTGATATGAAAAGTTAGAAGAAAAAATAGAAGAAAAAAAATAAAAAGATACTTTAAGGAAACTCAAAGCCAATACAGCTTCAGGAATCTTAGGCATAAGCTACACTTTAATAAAATGAGCAGAAAAGAAATCACAAAAGATCTTTAGAGTTTTTGCAAATCTGGTTCTTGAAATAGGTAAAATGCTGAAGAAGTGGAAAATAGTACAAGTTTATCTAATTCCAAAAGATGTAGACTGAAAATATAATCTGAACAATATTAGACCAATAGTACTAATTAAGACCTTTAGAAAGTTAGTTACAAAAGTAGTAACAAGAAGGTTGGTCAAGATATTTATGAAGAGACAAATACTCAAAGGGCCAAACTATGCAAGTTTGTCTGGCAACTCAACAGAGCAATTAATATATATACTAAATATGATAATAAAAGAAGCACAAAAGTAAATAAAGAAACATGAATACTTCTGTAAAACATAAAGAAGACATTTGACTTAGTTCTACTAAAAAGTTTAAAGTGGGCTCTCAAAAGAGTCAAAATATCACAAAAAACAATAAAATATATTAACAACCTCTTTTGTAAACAACAACTTAAAGTAATTATAGCTTATAGTCTAACAGAAAAAATAATAGCAGAAGATGATATAGACCAAGAAGAGGTAATTTTTCTACTAATTTGGTAGCTTTTCTATAATCTGCTTTTGAAAAGAATTCAAGAAGATGAATCCTTAGGTTATACAGTAGAATAAGAGACATCAAAAAACACAAATATTAAATGTATTACAAAACATAAACAAGTAGCAATTGCTTATGCAGATGATACTATGTGAATTGCAAAAAGCAAAAACCAATTGCTAAAAATTCTTAAAATTGTAAAAGAGTTCTTCAAAGCAAATGATATTGAAATAAATAGAGCAAATTTAAAGCTCATAGTAATAAATTCTAAACAGAAAAAAAAAGATAGAGAAATTATATTTGAACAGAGTAGAATAACAGAAAAACTAAAAAACAAAATTGTAAAATCATTAGAGATTTGGCTAAACAACAGAATAAGAGAATCACTAGTTTGCAAAAAAGCAAAAAAAATAGTTAGTCAAACAGTCAAAAATCTCAGATATAAAAAAATAACAATGAGCCAAATCACATATATAAACAATATGGCAATAATTCCAAAATTAGGTTAACTTTTGCAGTTAACAAAGATATCAGAAAAGATAATTAACAGAATTTACTAACTGATAATATGTTTGGTCAAATATAAGTGCAATATAATGAAAACTACAAACAATTACACAATTAAGCACAAAGATTTAGGAAACTGTAAATTGTTAAGTTAAGAAATAGCAACAAAACAAATAAGTAGTTTATTTATAAGACTTAATAAAAAAGATTTTCTAGATAATCTAACAAAACTTAGAATAATACAAGAGTGCCAGAAAGCAGGCTTAATAAAAGACATTTGAGAGTCTGAATGAAGGCCAGAAGAAACAAAATATTGAAAACACAACTTAGCTTATCAGACAATAGTCAAGACAAAAGAAATAAGAATAAATATCAGAGCAGAAAACCATCTGTATAAAGTATACAGTTATGGGACAAGAATAAGAGACTTAGTTAAAACCAAATCTTAGATAGCAAGTAGTAGCACAATAAACAGATAGGGCTTACTATACTTGAACCAACTCATAGACATGAAAGAAGAGAGTCTAATTATATGAAAACAGCTTAAAAGTCTTCAAGAACTGTTATGTAAAAAAAAAAAAGCTAAATGGTTTAATAAAATAAAAGAAAAGATGTTAATAACACAGACAAGCAGAAAAATATATAACCAATACAAAATCAATAACTACAATACTCAGGCACTAATAATTAATTGAACAAAGATATTAGTAGATAGAAAAAAGAAAGAGTGAATTATAAATGGGCCAAAACACAATCAACAATTTAGTAAAACATCTAGAAAGAAGAAGAAAAAGATTTTAGCTGAATATTGGCTTTTGTGTAAGGTAGAAGGAAAGGCATACACAGAGATAAGTAAATACAAAGAATGTAAAAATGAAACAGAACAATTAACAGATAATTCTAAAGATAAATAAGATAGAACAATAATATAAAAGCAGTTTCAGAAACACTTATAGAAAAAGGCAGTAACAAGATTAATGCAACCTCAAAACAGATACTAGAAAACAGAACAATAAAAGAATGGAAAAGAGAAGAAAGTAGACTAATCAGGCTAAAACAAATAGAAGAACTTGAAATAAAATTAATCAAAAAACAAAAATTAGATAGGGAAATCACAGCTTACTTAATAAAGCTCCTAATGAGAAATAAGATGAGAAACAAAAACAAGTATATCTTTTATACAGATAGTGTATTATATAAAGGGAAAAGAAAAAACAGCATAGAAAAGATGTGCATTGGTTGGACACAAATCAGTAATAAAGAAAATTGGCCAGAAAAAAAAACAACATTAGGACTTGAAGACTAGTCTTCAGCAACAATAGCAGAATTTGCAGCAATATGGTCAGTAATTTTAATTGTTTCAAAAGAAAAGAATATAGAAGTACATACAAATAGTCTTACAATGTTAAGAAATATTAATAAAGCAATTTAAGAGTTAGAAAATAACAAAGTTTTTAAAAAGAAAAATACAAAATGAATAATAAATATTGTAGATTTAGTCAAAAGCAAGAGTAACAGAATCAAAATAATTAAAGTTAAAAGTTACAGTAATGATAAGTGGAATGACAGAGCAAATGCACTCACAAAGAAAAAAGCAATATATAGAATGACAATATCTATAAAGAAGATTAAGTGTAATATAATAGAGTACTATCTAGAATGAGAAAACAAAAAAGTTGATATACCAACAAGACTTTTCTGCAAAATAGTCATAAATGTCAGAGTTGGAGCTAATTAGAAAGAAACAAATCTAATTCAAGTGTTAAAACCAAAAACAAAGAACACTTAATATAATTGTTTAAGCTTTTGAAAAGAGATGAATAGAACAAAAGACATATATTGCATGATAAGAAAACTTAGTACAAGAAGAGCAACAACAATCAAATATCTAATGAACAATCTACTAATACTAGAAGAATTAAACAAAGAAAGACTGGAAATATATATATCAACAGATTGCCAAGTATGTCAAACAGGTGAAAAGGAAACTCAAGCATATTTAGCAAGCTGCAGTGAACAAAAGAGCCTGTAGAAGAGAATTTAAAAGGTAGCAACAGCATGGAATAGTCTTAAGAAAAACAAAAAAAAACAGAATTTTATCTTAAGTGCTATATGAAACAACATTTGGAAAAACAGAAACAAAAGAAATTATTAACAAAAGAGCATTAATAAAAGGGCTAACTACAAACAAGATGAAAAAAAGGATTAGTCAGATTCTAGATAAGCAGGCAACACAGAAATGCATAGAAATAATAACAAGAACAGTATAGAATACATTCTATGATTATGTATGGAGAGTTCAATATAGAAAAGTGCAAGAATAGAAAAAGAAGATGAACATAATAAGCAAAATAAAAAAAGGTGCTTAAATTAAAAAAAAGTCAAGAAAAAGAACAAAGAAAAATGAGCAAGTAAAGGAAGAAAAAAAAAAAAGAATATAGAAAAAATGAACTAAATAAAGAAGGAAGCTTGGAAGACAATTGATATGCTTGTTACAGAAGAGGAAAGACCCTTCTGGTATAACTTTAAATAGTTAGATGAGCATTCTATCTCTAACTGAAATAGTGTAGTAGGTTGCACTTAGGTACCAATAGGGTGGCTGAGTGATGCTAGACTTAGGTATTGGGAAATTCTATGTAATTATAAATGTATATAGTTTCAAGAATCTTAATAAAATACTAGTATAACTACTTAAGATTAAAAAAAACAAAATAAATAACTTAATTATTTAACTTCATTTTATTAACTTTATATATGCTTTATAATATACAGATTCTAGTTTCTAAAAAATTTTTTTTTAATATTAAAGATAAGTACTTGCAATTTAGGCTTTTATTAATAATATGTTTCAGCTTGTAATAGTTACAGAGAGCAATCATAGAAAAAATGTACAACTAGTTATTCATACAACTTTAGACATTATCTAATTTAAGTAGTTTACCTGAAGGTTTTATATTAGTTGTCATATCTAGAACCTGCTTGTAAATCCTCTATTTAAACACTCTGGTTTCTGTATCTATCTATCTACCTATCTTACTAACTGTCTTAGTTTTTTACTAGTATATATATGCTATGATTACTAAATCTTTAAAGCAGTTCATTTATATAGAGAACTTTTAATCTTGTACTAAACCTACTAAAACCTTCTATTATTCAATTTTCAACTAATTTGATACTGCTATGACAAAGATCAATATTTATAGTCAGGATAATCCTTAAACTACTACATCCTTGTATAGTTTATACCATCTTAGTACTTCTTTTATAATCTCACCAATATATTGTATGCCTTTGCAAATTCTTCTATACTATCAATCCAGTTAACTATGTATAATGTAACTTTATATTCAATTCAATTAATAACCAGATTGGTGGGCCTCTTTACTTAGAGTTCTTGTTTGTACAGATTATCTGCTTTAGGTTTCTATCTTCAGATTAAGATTTTTACAGATGGTACCATTGAAAATTATACTATCTCTCTACTCAGAATTTCCAAACATGGTTTCTTATAAAGTATATACTTTTCAGATTTATTTGTATAACATTGCACACTTCCAAAATTAGTCTTAATACAATCAGAATTACAGAGTTACAACTTCAGATACCCTATACAAGTTGCCAAAATAGGACTATTTTATTTTTACTACCAATAGAATTTGAACTCTGAACCTACTATTTAAAAAATGACAACCCAACCACTACACTAAGATCAACATCCTCTAGTTTCTAAAATTTAAATTCAGAATACATAATATTATTATATAAAATATATTGAAATTAGTTTAAATTTTTTTTTAAATTTTTTTGACTATTAGTAAATAATTAAGTAAACTAATATATTTTAAATTAGAAAATTGCTATTTATTACTAGTAGTAATCATCATTAATGTATTAGTAGTTAGAGGTTAGTGTTACATTTTGCTATATAAGTAATCTTTATGTTACACTTAATCTTGCAAATTTATTGGCTATTACACAAAGGTAATAATCACTGATGGTAATAAATAGCAAACTTCTTTAAATTATTATCTATTTTATACAGATAATAATGATATATTATTATCTTTTTGATAATGTAAAAAATTTAATTTAATATTTTAGAACATTTTTAAGTTTTTTACTTTCTTTACTATTTGAACTGTAAAAAAATAAATTTCATATTAAAATCAATACAAACATTAATTAGTTGAAGTTTTTTATTGCATTTATACTTATTAACTAAATTCAAATGAATCCGGTATAATTATTTGACCAATTACAATTGAAATGTCATGCATTTAATAAAATACTGAACCTTCCTTTTTTTTTTTTTCTCAGTGAAATATGCTTTGTTGTAGGTTTTCTGTATTAACATTTGCAGTTAGCTTTTTTTTTAACAGTACGTAAAAGACTTAAATGTATAGTATCGAATTCAACTTGCATTATTCTTTTAATAGTTAGATAATAGGTAACTGTGCAACGTGACACAAAACCTTATTTTTAGCCAATAAAATTTAACTAAAGTTGTCAAACAATCAGCCAATCACAGCGAAATCCCGCTATGCTTTAGGAGATACAAAAGTAAACTAAACTATCACTCTCTATATGTAAGCAATTTATTGTCTAAAATCGAGTAGAAAACAATTATTACAGTATTGTCCAAAGTAAAAAACCAAAAAGTCTAGCTTATCATTACTATAAAAATGATATTTTATATTTAGACTTCCTAGCTATCATTTGCGACACTCGTATTTCACAAGCACTATCATACGAAATATGTTCGTAATAATTAAAACAAGATTCTAATTTCCAATATACGTGTGCAGTAGTATAATAGTGGACTGGTCATTTTAAACTCAAATCTAATTCGTCATTTTGATGAAACTTATCAAAAGTATTATGACAAGTGTGATAGATTAACGATAAGTTTTGAAAATAAGTTATATAAAAAAAATGAATATTCTAATTATAATTGTCAAGATTTATATAATGAAAATGATACCTTTTTTCAAAGTTCTCTTCGTTGGTGAAACGGGTGTAGGAAAGTCTACCTTAATTAACGTATTGACTAATTATTTTCGCAACGGTAGCTCTGATAACATTAAAATTGCTGTAAAATCTAAGTACTTCAAAGTCACTGAAGAAGGTGATACTTTTTTCTTTTTACTTATATGACATACAATATACCAAAAGATGCATTTAATTTATTTTTTGTCTAAAGACCTCGAACATCCATCTTCTGAATTTGATGTGAACGATCAAACAAGCAGTCAGACATCCGAATGCTTTCATTATGATTTCGAACATTCAACACATCCTGAATACAAATTTAGATTTATTGATTCCCCAGGTTTAGGTGATACAAGATATCAAGATCGAAAAAACTTGGAACTTATAATTGAAAAAGCGGTTAATGAAAAATATTTAAATGCTATTGTATTTGTCATTAATGGAAGACAGGCTCGATATTCAGAAGTAATAAAAAATACCATTAATGGCTTTAACAATTATTTGCCAAAATCTCTCTTGGAAAATAATCTTTTTTTAATCATAACTCAAACCAAAAAACTTGGGGCGATCTTTCAACTAGACCTTTTCAAAAAAGAAGTAGCAATACCAAAGGTTATTTTGAATTTCTTTTGGATTTAATATGTTGAATTTATCTTATTTAACTATCTAATCTTTACAAATAGGATGTATTTTACATGGATAATCTAATGTTTTCGTGCAACCCTAATGAGTGGCGATCTGATTCTCTATCAAAACTTGAAGTTGAACAAAGTTGGGAATTATCACGAAAAACAATCGTTAATTTCTTGAATGCTATTGAGAATAGTGAATTTAAGTCTACCGAAGACTTTCAAAAAATTGCAGAACTTCAAAGGGATTTAGCTACACAAATTCAGAAAGCCATCGAAGAAATCAGCAAAATTAATGGTGCAATTATTCAACTTTTAAATGCCAAACACGAATGTGAAAACAATGAAAATATCTTGGAAGATAGCAAAAACTATACGCGAGAGGAAGTGATTGAATTTCTTGAGTACATTCAAACCCCTCATAAAAATATGATTTGTATAAATCACCTTGAATCAATTTGCCATGAAAATTGTCCAAATTGGTTTGTTTGCACGTGTGATCGTATCGACTTTCCCGGAAGATGCAGAATATGTAGATGCGGGTGGTCGGTGTAAGTTTCAAATATTAATAACCAAAGTAATTTTTTGTTAATGGTGTTATCTATACTGCAAGCGATCTAATTCATATATCGACTTTTAAATATATGACGACATATGTAATTCAATAGCCATTATCTACAAAATTACAAAGTCGTTAGACGCCGTCAAACATTCAAAGAAGTGATTAACGAAATGAAAGAAAGATATGATAGACATTTTGCTAATTCAATTGAATTAAAGGTGGAGGAAAAAATGAGATGTTCGAATCTCGAAATTCTTGTAAAGGGTGTTGAATCGTGCTATAACAGCATTCAACGTGACATCGAATCTTTGAAAATCATTAGCAAATTTAATTTTGATAGAGGTTTGAAATCTGCCTTCGATAAATTAAAGAGTATAGCTGAGAATGTCTCAGACGAAAATCTCAAAACAAGGCAACTTAAAAGGATTTCTGAGATTGAGGAATTAAGCAAAATTTGATGAAAGTTATTTTAATTGAAAATTTACTTGATGCAATTTTTGTTCGTGTCATGATTGTTACTCGGTTTTTCATCCAGATATGTTAGCTTCCTTCTTTCTTTTTGTTATTATTAGTGGAAGATTGCTATGTTATATGCAATATATGTTTGCTAATAAATAGTTACAACATAGCGATTAAAACTATTAGTCAGACAAACGGAATAATAAATATTTTTTTATAGTCAGTACATATACGATAATATATCTGCTAATTGATTATTGATACTTTTATTCTTCATCACAATATCTATTTAATTCTTTATATTTTTCACAAAGTCTTGTCTATGGCCATTCAATTTTTTTTCGCTAGGCTCACCGGTAAACTGAACAAAGTTTTTCCTATAAAACCTATAAATCAATTTCTGTTTAATTCTTTCTTTAAGAAATTTATTCAATAATTTTCCCTATCAAATTGAGCAATTCGATCACATTTTGAACACTGCAAATGATATTTTTTTACTAGTTCTACCTGTTTCTTATTCACTTTTAAGTCAGCATTGCATAAGGAGGAAGAACACTTATGTCCACATTGACAAGATAAATGCTAATAGAATTTAATGTCCATTTTACGACCATTTCTTTGGGCTAAATTTCAGAAATATTCATCTTTCGATTTGGTGAGAATCCTTTAAGTGGCTAAGAAATTCAGAAAAGGATTGGAATTCTTGTCTACATTTACATAAAAACTTATAATAATTACTTTACGGTGACATTTTCTTTCTTGAAATGTTCGATAAGTAGGATTTTTTTCTTGATGGAGAAACAAAGAAATCGCTATTCTCCTCATTGGATTGTTAAGTATTAGAAGTCGCCCGGTTAGCAGGAAGAGAAATATTAAAATCAGTCATATTTTTTTTAATAACTATTATATTTAAGATAGATAGCAATAATCCGCTTTTGTTCTATCTTTATTATTTATTCTATAAGTAGCACTAGGGGAAATATTTCTTTGTGCCCAAAAAAGCTTAATGCAAAAATAAACCAAGTTTATGAAATTAGAAATTTAGGGCTAGGACATTAAAGTTAGAGACGATAGGAGTAAATAATCGCCTCCTACATGAAAATTTCATTCCCGCCATTTTTAATTAGTGCTCCAAGACAGGTTTAACCACTCATTTTTTCTTGTATTTTATTTTTCGGTTTTTTTTGTTTTTCTTCGCTTTGCTCACGTGTCGGGCTGATCCAATTTTGCGTGTTTCGATTGGATAAATTCCTTTTAGGGTTTGTATCATCATTGTCTGATTGGTTAATAAATCCAATTTAATTTTACATTATTTATACAGTTTAGAGAAAAACGAAAACTAATCATAATGAAATAAAAAAAGCTGTATAGAAGGTTTGATTAGAGTTGTAGGACTCCATGGCCAAAAATAAGATCTAATTCTCGTCCGTTTAAAAAAGTTAATATAGTAATAACTTCTCAAACCCCGATAAAATCAATTTATTACTAAGCTATTTTTTTTAACGGACGAGAATTAGATCTTATTTTTGGCCAGGGCACAAAATTTCCGGATGCTTTTTCTCCGGCGGTGTTTATTTTAACCGGAACTTAGAAAACTCAGCCGGATGTAGCAGTTTTTTTAATAAAGATATTGTAATATATAATATTTGTTAATATTTATATACATACGTATATGAGTGACGAAAAGGGAAAACCTGTAAATCATCTCACTCAATGAGTGAAATGATTTACAGGTTTTCCCTTTTCGTCACTCATATATGATATCATATTCCGACTGATGAAAAGTCAAGGCGGAAATTGTCATGACGAAACGGAAATCTCGGCATTGCTTTTTTTATTTCATTATGATTGGTTTTCGTTTTATTAAAAAAGTACTCTAAACTGTATAAATAATGTAAAATTAAATTGAATTTATTAGCCAATCAGACAAACTTATGGCTATGACCATTTAATCTATCTATTTCTTTGATCGTAACGTCATTTCATAATTACGTGATAATCGACAGTTACTTTTGTATTCATTTTACGTATTACATTTTTTTGCAGATTACATTTTGCGTAATAATTTTCTAGCTTATTTAAGTCTAATAGAAATTCTATATAAAGGGGCGATAATCGCTAGTAGAGATCCCTTTTTAGTTCTTGAGTACCATTGTACCGATCCTTTTGGAATTTCGCTTATTCTTGCATTGTACCTTGTCATATAATAAATTGCTATCCCAATATTAGTGTAATTATATTCTTCCAGATCACAGCCGATAATCAAAAAGATGCTCTTTTTAGATCTCCGAATGACGGTATCATTACATTCTTCCGAATCACAGCCGAAGATGCTTTCGAATGATGGCAAGCATCACATTACGGTGCATTTGTGAAATACTCTAAAATTTGAAAATTTAGACAACTAATATGTAAATATAGATTTTAACTGAGATAATCAACATTTCCCAAGTTATGATGCGGCATTTAATAAATTCTTATGTCTAATGGGATGCGTTGGGGAGTGGGAAGATGGGTTAGTCTGTGGGAAAGTTAGGTTAGACGCGTTATCAGTACAGATCAGGGATTCAAAATTTTTTTTCGGGGTTTAAATACTTGGATTTGGTGATAAATTGTTTGCTTAATTTCGCAAATGCGCCGTAATGATGTAATTTATGTTCTTCCGGATCAGTCATTTAGATACGGTTACAGTTAATGGCAATGTAATTTCGTATTTGAAAATGATCAGTTTTTTAGTTTCTTATGATTTTACATTATCGCGAAATTTATAAAAATTGCAAATTAAATTGAATTATAATTGTTTTTTACAATTTAGTTGATCGTAATTGCATAAAAATTGTGTTGCAATTAATTTTTTGGTACCTCTGATCATAATCTGAAGCCTAATGCTTTTATATTTTGGAATTTCTAATCTTCATTTCCTAGCCCTTGTTGAAAGTTGAATCGTCACCCATTTGCATTATCCCATTTTTTTAATTCGCACGGCTGTTTTTGACCAAATAAGAAAATACATTGTATTCGATCTGTCATAGCCGCCATAATATCCTTATCCATCTTAATAAAAATTAAAAAATTAGCGTATGCTCAACACAACCTTCTCTTATTTTATGGACCTAGTGATCAAAATCAATTAATTTTTATATCATTAGGTTCACCTACATATATATAGTCGTCAATACTGGTCAATCAAGTAAAAATAAGTCTCAATACACTCTCGCATTACTTAGAGTACACTGATGTAAGTTATTTCGATTTTCATGCTTTATGCTAAGTTTGACATTAAACGAAATTTAACATAAAACAGTTTGATTGTCTCGCATGAATAATTACTATGCATTATTTCAAGAATCACATTGGTATAGTTGACAGCAAAAGTTTCAATGCAGCATTCGGCTATGGCATACATTTGCCTGAATTTATTGTATATTGCATTTCTGCGCGCATCACAATGCTGGAACGCGGAATTTCATAAATTAATTATGGCACCAAATTATGCACACAAGTGTTACTCTGAACTGTATACTGTATTTTAAGGAACATGATTTCTTAACATCCTTTAAAATTTAATGTAAATTCAATTGATTAATAATCAATTTTATCAGCAGGTCCTTTATACATCTACTTCACGTTCATAAACAAATAATAACAGTGTTACAAAAATATTAGTTAGTTAATCATATGAATTCATTCGTATGTTCGAAGATCTTATCTAATTGTATAGTGATAATCTTGGGACCAGTCCTAACCCTAAATTCATGAGGCGCACGAATTTAAGTTACGCAGTGTTTATTACAGGGTAACCCAAATGCTGCAAGGGTGAAAATGTGGATAAATGGAAGACAACATGGAAGACGGAAAATAAAAGATAGTATTATTTATCAAACATCTTTGAGTTTTGCTTAGGTCTCAAGTTTAATAAGAAAGTGTAATTTTTTAAGCCAAAAGATCAACTTAATCGTTATCAGTTTACCCAATAAACTTTTCAAATAAACTATTAAATCTATATTGACTTGCAATTTCGACTTTTTGATCCTCCGGATAAAATTCGCCGCACAAATTCCCAAAAATATCAAACAATTTACATATATATTCGGTTATTTGATCAATTTTAATGGCTACATAACAACACTTCGCTTGATTAAAAGCAGCTACAATTGGAAACAAATAATATATACGTATCAATTAGAATTTAGCGCTATCTTAAGTCGTACAACCTTTAAATTAGTCCATCTATTTAAGAGGTTAAGACATCATTATCAATTTCGTTCTGTTATAGTAACTTGTAAAAAAACGAAGAGATCTCCCATTATATATGGCAAGACTTTGGTGAAAGTGGTTAACTCGGTGAACCATAAAAATAAAAAATTTGCTATTTTTTTCTCCCAAGGAACTTTATTCCGAAGGCAAGAAATGAGTACTACTGTACCACGACTTACAAAATTAGCGCAAGACAATAGTAGAACAACGTGGTGGTTGAGTTATTACCCACCCCGTCTTTTGACCCTATTTCTCCTAGGCTCTCTCACGTCCTTTGTAATTGACCATTTGCTCACTCAGAATCATATTACAGAGTATCCAAATGACATTACAAAGTTGATTGACACCGCTGCTTGGATTCCTCCTACTTGCGGTTTATCCGCAATTTTAGTAGGTTCCATGTTTCCTTTAGCTGATTATTGGTTCATGCGAAAGCCGCAAGAATTTCAAAAAGAATGGAGTAATGTTATGAGGTATAATTGGGTATAATTGTATTGCATTCATATAATAATTATAATTTTTGTTAAATTTTATTTTCTGATTTTTTCCCTAAATAGGTGTATGGGTGGATTTATTGGCGTTGCATATGCTGCCACGGTAAGGGTTGGGTTCTTACTTTAATTTTGTTTTTTTTTCTAATCTAATTATAATCTCATTTTTTTATTTTATTTATTAAACGAAAAAGAAACTATCTTGGAGTAGCAACTATCAAGTTTCTTGTACGTTATCACTAATATCTATTGTATTATGGTTCCTATTTGACCGAACGATACACGGATTTATCATGTCTGCGTTATTTTCGTCGGTAGGAACAGGTGTTATGTACATGTTAGTTACTAATGGAATTTACAGGTTAGTAAGGTTGAAATTTCCTTTGATCTCACCATATATTATTATCATCTTGAGTAATCAAATCAACTTGATTTATAGTTTTACACATGCTGACTTTTTTGGTGTGCGTTCTTGGATTCCTGTACGTACTCAATTGTTTTTTTATATATAATTGCTTTAATATTTTTATGAACTTCGATGATCTGACCTTCGCTATTCCTCGTTTTTATTCATCTAGTGTATTCTATATTCATCATGTGTATGTTTTGGTACATTAGGAAGGCAATTAATGATAGTACCAGAAGATTGGTATGATAGGATTGATCAAAACAAAAATCACGAAATAACTGGTTTGACACCAGCGAAAGGTGAATGACAATTATTTAAGCTTGACACTGTAGGGTGGTGGTTGATAAAAACATTGAGCACATCGGCTTTATTTATAAGATTTTATTATTCATCATCATTTGTTTTCATTTCATTTTTATTTTTGAATGGACAATTGTTTTTGGAATCTCATTTACGGAAATTAGGATAATCAAAGGGAAACAAAGACATTTATAAAATTATTAAAAAAAACAAAAGAAGTGTCAATTTACTAGCTTATCATACAGTTACTTAACAAAATTTGAACAATTTTTACAAACGAAAGGTTCAACGTGTTTCTTTTATTGTCTAATTTCTTAACATGATTATATTAACGATCGATATATATATTTTTAAATCAATGATATGTAACTTCTATAACATATTAAAAAAACCAATAAAGTGTATATAATTATATATATTTTTTATTAGTTTCCGTTCTTTTCTTTTATTACTTTTTGTTACTTTTTTTACTTTTGTAAGATACTTATATAAAACTTCGTTTTAAACACAGTATAACAGATTTTCAGATTTCGCATTTATTTAAGAATGTATCTACATACTTTTAACCAGATATGTTTTTAGAATTAGGGTGCAGTTTTAGGGTCAAGTATAAAGGCCCAAAATTTTAGTTAAGGTTAGGTTTTTAGAGATTTTAACTATTTTGACTTCTGGTGATTTTACTTCTAGTTGAAATTAGTAAATTATTTTTTTTTTGTAGTTTTGTTCTTATTTTATTAATTTGTTAAAAATGTTTTTAGAATATAAATTACATGAATTTATTTCAACTACAAATTTATAAAAATAAATTTAATTTACACCTATTAAAGTAATTAAAGTTTATCTAAAATTTAGTAATATAAAATATTATTAGTAGAATAATTATATAGATTCTAATTTATAAATTACAAGATAATTTTGTAATATATTGGTTTAAGTAGTAAACAAATATTAAATTTAATATATTGCTAATTTAAAATAGTTTATAAAAGTAAGAGTAGCTATTTGTATAAGTTATTTATATATTGTTACTAAAATATTATTAAAGAAATATTATATTAATAGTGAAGTGGATAGGTTGTCAACCCCCAAGTGGCAGGTCTAGAGTTCAAATCCCAATGATAATGAAAAATTTGCAATTTTTTCTGTGTTATGGTTAATTGTCTTCTATAATTAGTTGTGATAAGATACTTATAATCTATGATATACTAGCATGACTAGAAGGTCTAGGCACTTATACAACATTGTATGAAGGAACACAAACCAGTACCAGGTGGTATGAACCCAAGATAAGTTCTTAGACCATGTAATCACAAGAACAAGGTAGAAAAACAGAAGCCCACTTGGAAGATCCAAGTAGAAAAGTAACTTGAACCTTTGATAATGTTACTGTAAAGACTAGACTTATGAAATAGAACTAGAATTTATAAAACTAGGCAAATGTGCTAGTCTTTGAGGAGGAACTGGATAAATCAACCAGACTATCAGAATTTCCAGGTTTTAGTAAAAAAGAGTACAATGTTAACAAATATATAAACCAGAGATATATGGTTTTGACTTACCTTTCTAGGCTATCTGAAATAACAGCTTGGTTGAACTTGAATTGAATACCAAAATAGTAAGGATATGTTGTAAAATCAGTACTGAAGTTAAGATGAACTCTACAAGGGCATAGCAGTTTAATAGTATACTCTGACTGTTAGTGTTGGTCTCGATCATAGCTATACTAGGTCAGCTATGAGAATAGGATACAAAAGATTTTAGAAGATTTAGTACAAGATCAAAGTTTCCAAAAAACTACTTTAAATATTTAGTGACTATGGTATATTTTCACTAGCATCAGACAGGATCATTGGTAGACAGAAGTAGATAAGTGGATATAGAAACTAGAGTAGTTAAATAGAGAACCTACAAGCAGATTCAAGGTATGGCAGCTAGTGTAGAACCTTCAAGCAGATTACTTAAATTAGACAATGACTAAAGTTGTATGAGTGACTAGTTGTATACTCTTTTTATATTTGCCTCCTGTAGTTGTAATGCAACTATTAGTCAAATATACTATTAATAAAATCCTGGATTACAAGTACTCACCTTAATATTAAAAAAAATATATATATTATATTAATAAAATAATAAAATAAATATACTATTAAACAAACAGATATATATAGTATAATATTTATTTTCTTAATATAAATAAAAATCAAATTAAAATTTATAAATAATATATAGACTAAATAAAAATATTAAAAAAAGTATTTAAATAAAATTCTAATAGTTGATAAAGACAATTTTCATCAATTCAACTCTTTCCGACGATCACCTGGACCAAGTTGGCACCGAAAGTAGATTGAAGACTCTGGCTCCAAAGTGGATAATATT
>CAJVQA010001341.1:0-26101 GCA_910591915.1 Cetraspora pellucida | reverse complement strand
ATTGAACCACAATACCAATAAGTGATTAATAAAAGTCAAAAGACCAAAGAGGTCACCTTAATACCAAAAAAAAAAAATAAATGAGAGCAATATAAAGCATATCAGCCTTAAAAAAATGATTATTTCTTTAAAATTAATTTAATTAATTAATTTTTAAATATTCATTTATCTTCTCAAGATAATTATTAATAATAAAAAGTTTTTATAAAAGGATTCTAAGAACTTTTATAGCATTCATCCATCCATTAAAACACCAACTATATAGAAAATCCTTAATCTATTGTTTTGTAAAGTAAGTAAAAAATTTTAGATCATTTCTAAAATTTTTTTATTTTCTATCTTATTTTCTAACTTATAAATTCTTTCTATAATTCTTTATTTTCTTTGATATAATTATGCACTATCTCTTTACTACCATCTATTGACTGTGTCTTTTCTAAAATATTTTTTAAAAATGCTTTTAAGGTTTGTTATAACAAAATTACTTGATTTTAATCTTTATAATCTAATTGTTTATTAATATCATTTTTACAATATTAGCTAATATGAAAATAACAAAGAAGCAGAAAAATCCTGGTTATACTTTTGATAATAGTTTTTGCTTTTGATATTAGTATCAGTTATTGCAACAAGAGAAGTAAATGTAACTAAAGTTGATAGTAAATTATTTTTATTGTAATTATTACTAATTTTATCACAGAAAATTATAAAAAGTTTTTCTATAATCTTATTATCATATCTGAATAATATTAATTGATTATATTGAAATGACATAAAAAGAATAAAAGCAACAGAAATGCCTTTATTATTTCTATTAATAATCATAATAATAAATAACAATAATTTATATTTATTAATTCTAAATGTATCATAAAAAGAATAAAATTTTAGTAATCATATTTCCATACATACTCTTGCTGTTTAAGGATATATTTAATAATTTCTAGGCAGTTAGTTTTATTAGTATGAGGTTGATAGTATAAGCATGCTTCTTTTAACTTAGATTGGTCTGCATCTGGTCTAAGCAAATGATCTAGATTCTTTATAGCATCATATTTAATTTTAATATTTTAACTATTTTGTAGCACTTGTTTTTTAATATTTGTTATGTTAGTTGCAATAAGTAATGTTTGAAAATTTTCAATTAGAGTACTATTTCCAAAAACATTTTTTACAATTTTTATATACTGTACAAAAATATCTGAAGTTTTTACATTAAGATTTAGTAAATTTTTAACATTTTTTCTCATATAGAGCAAGAGTCTATACAGTAGATTGCATTGCAGCTAAGAAGCTACATATTGTTCAGAATGATTTAAATATTCAGCAATACTACAAATTTTATTATTATAAAAAAAAATTGAAACAAATACAAGTCATTCTATATAGAGATAATATGTTGCTAAAATTCTAAAACCAGATGCAACTATTTTATCTCGATAACTTTTACATATACATTGCTTAACAATTAATGTTTTAGTTGATTGCTGAATAGATCACTTGCAACTTACATCATTAGAATCAATATTAAGGCTATTTTTCTAAATAAATTTATTATAATTTATAATATAATCCTTATTAAACAAATTTTATACTATTTTAACTACTCCAGATGCACTATTGTCTAGCAAAATTTTTAGCTTAATTATATTATCTTCTTTTAACAAAAGATATGAGTTTAGTTTTGCTTTTACTTATAGTTTATAGTTTTTTCTTGTTTTGATTTCATTAGAGGCTTTAAACTTTAATAAAGACATTTGAAGTTACTAGAGCTAGAATGAATAATTAAGATAACAATTAAATGTTATATATATTTAATTTTTTTAAAACTATTAGAGTTTGTAAAGAGTGTTAAAGCATTTTATATATATATATTTATTTATTTATTATAGTCTTAATTTATTTATTATAATTCTTTCAATTAAATTTATGATTACATATATTCAATAAGAAAAACTGTCAATATTACATAACTGATTCTTTACCTAGTATGCAATATATAAAAAAATTATTTTACAATATCAGATTATTTTGCTAGTACATGTTATGATTATAATCCTATATTATTTTTATTATAATAAAATAGTGTAGGATTATAATTATAATATGTAATAGCAAAATAATTTGGTATTAGATAAAAGATTAGTTGTATAACATCAACAGTTTCTTCTGTTCATGTATTCTGTTAATATTTTTTTTTTTTTTAAACCTTAAGCAGTTATGCTTGTATTTTATTAAGATTCTTGAAACTATATATATTTATAATCACATAGAATTTTCCAATACTTAAGTCTAGCATCACTCAGCTACCTTATTGGTACCTAAGTGCAACCTGCTGCACTATCTTAGTTAAAGATAAACTGCTTGTCTAACTACTTAAAGCCATACCAGAAAGGTCTTTTTCTTTTTATAACAAGCATATTAATTGTCTTTTAAGCTTCCTTTTTTATTTGGTTTATTTTTTCTACTTTCTTTTTCTTTTCTTCGTCTTTTGTTAGCTTATTCTTTTTTATTCTTTTTTTGGTCTTTTTTTAGTTCAAGCACTATTTTTCATTTTGCTTATTATATTAATCTTCTTTTTCTATTCTTGTACTTTTTCACATTGAACTCTTTATACTTGGTCATAAAATGTATTTCATACTGTTCTTGTCACTATATCTATGCATTTCTGTATTGCTTGCCTATCTAAAATCTGACTTATCCTTTTTTTAACTTTATTTGTTGTTAGCTTTTTTATTAAAGCTGTTCTGTTAATAATTTCTTCTGCTTCTGTTTTTCCAAAAAATACCTCATATAGCACTAGAGGTAGGATTTTAACTTTTTTATTTTCTTTTATGCCACTGCTATTGCTACCTTTTGGTGTCTCCTTTGCAAGTTTTTTGTTTGATGCAGTTTACTAAGTATGCTTGAATTTCCTTTTCACTTCTAATATATTTGACAATCAGTCATTATATATATTTCTGATCTTCTTTTGTTTAGTTCTTCTAGTGTTGATAGGCTATTTATTATACATTTAATTGTTGTTACTCTTCTTGTACTAAGTTTCTTTGTTGTGCAATATACATTCTTTATTCTATTCATTTCTTTTCAAAAGCTTGACCAATTATATCATATGTTTTCAGTTTCTGGCTCTAGTGCTCAAATTGAATTTGTTTTTTTTCAACTAGCTCTAATTTTAGAATTTGTAGTTATTTTACAAAGAAGTCTTGCTGATATATTAACTTTTCTATTTTTTTATTCTAAGTAGTACTCTATTGTGTCATACTTAATCTTCTCTGTAACTATTGTTCTTTTACATATTGCTTCTTTTTTTGTAAATAAACCTGCTCTGTCATTTTACTTATTGTTACTGTAACTTTTAACCTTAACTAGTTCTATTCTATTGTTCTTGCTTTTGAGTAAACCTACAATATTTATTATTTATATTAAATTTTTCTTTTTTAAAACTTTGTTATCTTCTATTTCTTAAATTACTCTATTAATGTACCATAATGCTGCAAGGCTATCTGTATGCACTTCTATACACTTTCTCTCTAATATAGTTAGAATTGCTAACCATATTGCTGCTAATTCTGCTATTGTTACTAAAGGCCAACTTTTGAGTTCCAGTACTATTTCTTCCTTTGGCCAGTCTTTTCTGTTACTAATCTGCACCCAATTGATGCCTATTTTTTCTATACTATTTTTTTTTTCTCTTTATATAATGCTTCATCTGTATAAAAAGTATATTTGTCTTTGTTTCTTCTCTTGTTTCTTGTTAGGACTTCTATTAAGTAATTTGCAACTTTGCTATCAAATTTTTGCTTCTTGATTAATTCTGTCTCTAGTTCTTCTATTTGTTTTAGCTTGATTAGACTTTTTTCTTCTTTTCTCTATTCTTTTATTATTCTGTTTTCTAGTATTTGTTCTAATGTTGTATTAATCTTGTTATTGCCTTTTTCTACTAATGTTTCTAGAACTGTCTTTATATTATTGTTCCATCTTATTTACTTTTCGCAATTATCTGTACTTTGTTCTGTCCTGTTTTCACACTCTTTACATTTACTTATCTTGGTATGTATCTTGCTTTTTACTTTTTGTAATAACCAATACTCAGCAAGAATTTTTTTCTTTTTCTTCTTAGATATTTTACTGAGTTGCTGATTGTGCTTTGGTCTACATACAATCTTCATTCTCTTTCTTCTATCTTCTAATATCTTTGTTCAATTAATTATTAGTGCCTATGTGTTATAGCTACTAATCTTGTATTGGTTATGTATTTCTCTACTTGACTGTATTCTTAACATCTTTTCTTCTATTTTACTGAACTATTTGGCTTTTTTCTCTTTATATAACAACCTTAAAAGACTTTTGAGCTGTCTTCATGTAATTAGGTTTTTTCCTTTTAGTCTATGAGTTGGTTCAAAAATATTAAACCCTTTTCATTTATTGTGCTACTACTTGCTGTTCATAATCCAACTCTAACTAATTCTCTTATACATATTCTATAACCATGTACTTTCCACAAAGGATTTTTTGCTCTAATGCTTATGCCCATCTCTCTTGCTTTAATTATTGTCTGACAAGCTAAGTTGTGCTTCAAATACTTCATTTCTTCTGGTTTTTTTTCAGAGTCCCAAATGTTTTTTGTTAAGTCTGCTTTCTGATACCCTTAAGCTATCTTAAGCTTTATTAAATTATCTAAGATGTCTTTTCTATTAAATCTTATAAATAAATTGCTTATTTGCTTTATTACTATTTCTTGACTTAGTAATTTATAGTTTTCCAGATCTTTGTGCTCAATTATGCAGTTATTTGTTGTTTTCATCATATTGCACTTATGTTTTGCCAAACATATTATCAGCTGATAGATCTTGTCAATCATCTTTTCTGATATTCTTGTTAACTACAAAAAGTATCCTAATTTTAAAATTATTACTGTATTATTTATGTATATGATCTGGCTTATTATTATATTTTGTATTTAAGGTCTTTAACTGTTTGGCTAACTATTTCTTTTGTTCTTTGCAGACTAGTGACTCTTTCATTCTGCTGTTTAGCCAGATTCCTAGTGATCTTATAATTTTGTTTTTTTGGTTCTTCTGTTATTCTACTCTGTCCAAATATAATTCTTCTATCTTTTTTTCTCAGTTTAGAATTTATTATTATAAGCATTGACTTTGCTCTATTTATTTCAATATCATTCACTTTGAAGAACTTCTCTGCAATTTCAAGAATTCTTAGTAGTTGGTCTTTACTATTTATGATCCATGTAGTATCATTTGTATAAGCAATTACTGTTTGCTTATATTTTATAATACAATTAATGTCTGTATTTTTTAGTATTTCTTGCTCTACTATATAGCCTAGTAATTTATCTTCTTAAATTCTTTCTAACAGTAAATCATAAAAAAGCTGCCAGACTAGTAAAGAAATCACCTCTTCTTAATCTATACTATCTTCTGTTATTATTTCTTCTGTTAGACTATAAGCTGTAATTACCTTAAGTTAATGTTTATAGAAAGGTTAATAATATATTTTGTTGTTCTTTGTGATACTTTGATACTTCTAAGAGTCTACTCTAAGACTTCCAGTGGGACTGAGTCAAATGCTTTCTTCATGTCTTGTAGAAGTATTCATGTTTCTTTATTTTTCTCTTGTGCTTCTTTTATTATTATATTTAGTATATATATTAGTTGCTCTGTTGAGTTGCTTGGCAAGCTTGCATAATTTGGTTCTTTGAGTATTTCTCTTTTTGTAAATATTTTGGCTAGCCTTCTTGTTATCACTTTTGTAACTAACTTTTGAAAGGTCTTAATTAATGCTATTGGTCTAATATTGTTCAGATTATATTTCTAGTTTATATCTTTTGAGATTAGATAAACTTGTGCTATTTTCTACTTTTTTGGCATTATTTCTGTTTTTAGAACTAGATTTATAAAGGCTCTAAAGATCTTCTGTGATTTTTTTTCTGCTTATATTATTAAAATATAGCTAATGCCTAAAATTTCTAGAGCTGTATTGGCTTTGAGTTCTCTTAATATGTCTTTCCATTTCTCTTCTTTTATTTTTTCTTCTAAGTTTCATATTAGGACTCTTTAATTCACTCTTTAGAATTATACACTTCTATTATCTCTTCTAATTTGGTTCTTTGCTTTCTGAATTAATTTTCAAAATGTTTTGCCAAGCCATTTAAAACAGTCTTAAATTCTGTCATTAGGCTAGTTTTATCTTCATTTTGGGTTATAAATCTGTTTAGAACTATCTTTTTGTATAGTTTGTTTAGAAGGCTAGCAATTATTCATCTTTGATCAGTTTTTATTATCTCATATTTTCTATTTATATTTTCTTTTATCTGTTTTTTTTAGGCTCATTTTCACTCTTTTTTTCTTCTGTCTTTTAGAATTCTTTGCCAGCCTTTTATATTATTTATCCAAGCTTCTGACTATTGTTATATAACTTTGGTAATACTATTCTTATTTCTTTACCAATGTCTATAAGTTTCTTGTTTATCTCTTCTTTTTTCTCTTTTTCTATTTCTTAGTTTCTTCTTATTTTTCTTTTTTTGATTATTTGTTATGGTTCAATTATGTACCTGTACTGCTATAGTTTCTCTTAGTAATGTCTTCTGTTTGCTTTTGTATTGAATATCTTATTTTTTAAAATTTTTTTATTTATCACTTCTATTATAGCTTCTTCTATTGCATTCCATATATGGTCTAACCAGAGTTGGTCAAATCACTAATCGATCAAAAATTTGTTGGTCAAACTGGTCTGGTCAAATTGGTCAAATGGTCTAATCTATTAAATGAATAATTTTAATATACAAATAAATAAACAAATATATTTATATACTTTATATATTATTTGACCAATTTGACCAATACTAAACCCTTTGACCAACTGATCAAATTAGTCAAACTGGTCTGGTTAAGCTTGACTATTGACTGGTTCATGCCAATCCTGGGTCTAACATATCTGTACTGTATATATTGCTTTCTCTATCTTTTTCTAATTGTTTCAGAACTTTTTTTTCTACTCTAATTGTACTTGAAACTCTTTAGCATATTCTTCTTAGTCTTCTTGCTTTGCTTCCTTATACAGATATATTGCTCTCATTTGGTTTTTGTATTTGATTTCTGTACAACTCTGGTTTGCAATTACATGTTCTATACATATAACTATTGTTAATATCTTATAGTTATTGCCTATTATACCTTCTGCTTCCTCTATATTGGCTTCTTTAAGGTCAGCTGCAATTGTTTCTGACAACTAGATATAATCAATTCTTGTCACTGCTTCTTGATTTGACTATGTATATACTCTCTTTGTTAGATGTAGGTTTCTAAAAGAGTCTATAAAATCCTGCCTCTTGAGCCAATTAAAAATTGGCAATTTTTTATATTTTGTTATTTGTGGATACAGTCAGTCTAATATATTGCCAACTGTATGATTGAAATCTTCAAGTATGATTACTTTTGTATGTTTCTTCTTGTTTGTTACTATTTTTACAATTTTTTGTTATATTTTCTTACTGATTGCCTTGTTATTTAGTAGAATATATATCTTTATCAATATTAGTACTAGTTGTTTGAAGTATAGCTTTACTTTTATCATGTATTTACTAAGTCTTTTAACTGCTCCAACATGTTTTTCCCAAATTTTATCTATTAAAATCCCAATACCTGATCATTTTTTCTTGTTTGGTATTGCACTTGCCTAGTAACTTTTAAATCTTGTATTAAGGTTATATAACAAAATTTTCTTTTCTTTTTTTGTAATGTTCATTTCTGTAATTTCCAAAAATGCTATTTCTTCTTCCTCTGCCTAGCCTAGCAAGTTTTCTAATTTCTAACCTTTAGTTTTGAGTTTGTTAACATTGTGACATGCAATTTTTATTTATTTCTTTTCTTTTTTTCATTTCTCTTTTAATTGCTTGTATCTTGTATTTGTATTTTCTGCTTTTTCTTTCCTCTTTCTTCTTTTTACTTCTTTTAGATTAGAAGATTTTTCTTTATTTCTTTTTTTAAATGTTCTTCTCTCATAATGCAAAAAATCTCTAATCTCCTTATCCATATTTATAAGTTTAACTAAGGTACTTTCAGGAGTGATTAGCTAGGCCTTCTTTAGCTGTACCTCTTGTTTCTTCTAATTTTTCTAATTTTTTTCAAATTTGTTTCAAGAAGTTCTCTATATATAATTCTTTTTTTTGTTTATGAGTCTTGAATTCTTCTGGTTTTTCTTTAAAGTCTTCTACTTCTTCTTCCTTCATTTTTGTATCTTTTGTATAGTTTCTTTTATTTCAGCTTTGAAATCTGCTTTTTTTATTTAGTAGAATATTCTTCTGGCTTACACTATTTTTGTTTCTGTACTTTTTTGCATAGACCCTATTTCTTTGTCTTTCTTTGCTACTTTTATTTTCTTTTGCATATAAAATATAACTCTGTCTGTTTTAGCTTCTTTCTCTTTCTATTTCAAAACTTTTTCTTTTTTTTGTCTCTCTTTTTTCTTTATTTACTCAATAAACTCGAAAGTTGTTATATATAATCAGTTTTGTTAAGCAGCTCTCATGTCTTTTCCTGTTGCAAACATGACTATTGCTGTTTTTTTTGTTTTTATTTCTATTTGGTAGAATATAAGCTAATTTAACCCTTTTGTTTTTTAAACTTTATAGTAATAAGACTTCTAAGACATTTTCTAATAATTCTGTCAGTTTTGCTATGTATTTCCTTTGTTCTTTTCTTGCTTCATGATCTTCTATTTTTTTGATTATCCATACCAGTCTATTATTATTTACTAGTATAGCCCATGAGATATCTTTATATGTTTTCTCTATCTTGACTATTGCTAAGGCTTTATATTTGGATTTCTTAGTGCTTAAGAAAAAAAATAATAAAAAAAATATTTAAATTAACAAAGCTTATATGAATTGCTTTTGTTTATATAGCCCAGCTAGTTTAAATAAGATTAAGTTGTTTATAATTGCTTTTAAATTCTCTTTCACATTCACATTTATATTTATTTATATTTGTGTCAGCAAGATAGAAGCATAATGCAGATTAAAATAACAATTTTATTCATACTAATAATAGTCAACATGATGTTTTCCATTAAATTTATTTATTTTATCCTTTCAACTATTCTATATTATTTATATCTATAGCTATATCTGTAGGTTTTTAAAAAATAAAACTCAGCTATCTTGAGTATTTTTTTTTTATTAACCAACATAATAGCTCTTTTGAGTGTATACAAAAAAAAAAAAAAAAAAAAAACTATTTTACTAATTTGGCAGGATATAATCTAATTAAATAAGATTATTACAACTGCCATATTGTAAAATTTATAATTTTATTGCTATAGGTGGTTTTTTAGTTTTCTTTCTTTGCCAGATTTATATTGTATATTATTAAAAATTTGAATACTAAAATACAATTCTAAAATATAACTCTAAACTATTAAGCTGATATAAGATACAAATTAAAATTGTATCTTCAAAAAAATAGAATGTTGAGTATAAGAAGATAATGTGAAAGCTATACCAAAATAACAATAATTAGATAATGTAGCTTGAAATAATATAAAAATTTGTCTCTTTACTAATAAAATGTTAGTAAAATATAGTAAAAAATCTTGAGTATTAAAACTAAATTCTTACTCATAACAATACTTTAAGAGGTCTTTAAATAAACAAATGCATAATTTTGTATTAAATTTTACAATGATTGAGTATCGTCTTAATTAGAAATCCTAATGATCCAAATCTGTTATGATAATCATAAATCACTAAATTTAGAATGTTCTCAAGCACAATTAGCTTATAATCAAGATAATCCATTATTTGATTTTTAAGGCAAACCTATTGGCATATTACTAATTAGTATGTGAATATAATAAAACTTCTATAAGTGTGCCTCTGGATTTTCTTTAGTATAGGTGGACAAGCTCTGCTAACTCCATCACCCCTACTATTAAAAAATTAATAATACTAATTATTAGTGAAGCTTATTTTTTATATTGCTTACCTATACTAAAGAAGATCTTATATGCTTTTTAAATGCATACTGTTAAAGTTTGGTGCCAAGGACATGTGCTTATTAAGGTTTTACTGTCTAACTGTTAACAACTAAATTATTTATTATTTCTAATAAATAAATAAGTTTATTAATAGTATATAAGAAACAACAATTATCTACTAGTGATTATTGTTATCTTTAGTTTAACTACTACTTAACTACATTAATAGTTGATTCTATTATATTTTCCTTAGTATAACTTTTGTAAATGTTAAAAATGCTTATTACTAGAGCAACCTTACATTAGTTAGAGGACTTACACTTACTAGATAAATATACCCCCTTCAGAGTCAGTTATTTGAACAATTACAAGTTCTAAAGTAATCAATCATTTGACAATTGCAAACTCTAAAATAACTAATCGTATAAAGATTATATTACAATTACTTTAGAACTTGTAATTGTCAAATAACTGACTCTGGAGGAGGCTATATTTACCTAATAAATGCAAGTTTCTTTATATTGTTCTAATCAATATTCATAATAAAAATATAGTCAAACTTCTCTTGTAAATATAACTTTAAGAAACATAATAGCGTAAAACTATATTTAAATTATAATATAAAAAAGCTTATAAGCACACAAAATTTCATATTATGCACTTTAGATTAAAATGTTTTAATAAAAAATATAATTTATAAATATCTTAATAGTAACCAAATAAATTCTATCTATGGAAAATAAAGATTTTGAATTTTTATATTAGTCCAGAATAATATAGAATTCCACTGGCTTTTAAAAATAGAAATCTTTATTTTTTTTCAAAATCATAATTTCATTATAGCTTTCATTAGTCTTATTTGTTTGTTTGTTTATTTATTTGTTTTAAAGTTTTAGCTAAAATGCTAAAATGCAATCGCTGAAATAAAGATAAACAACAAAAAAATTATCAAAAAAAAGTTTATATTTATATGCATATACTACATTATATATAAAAATAATTTACAACAAATATAATGCTAAAATTCTAAAATGTTGATGTAATAAAATAATGCAGAGCCTGCATTATATAGCCTAGGGTCTGTGTATTATTTATAAAACTTAAATGAAAAAACCATTGCCAAATAAGAAATAGAAAATTATGAAACTTACAGTTGTAAAATCAATGCTATAAAGCATGTGGTGAAAGAACATTAAATTCCAAATTATGCAATGAAAGATTGTTAAAGCTCATAATTAAATAATGCTTAAATATTTGTATTTCTTATATATAATTTAAAAAAAATAAGATTATTTTTAATTACTTCAAAATATATAAAAGTTACAGATTTTTTCTCTGTTAAAAATTAAAAATTTATGAATAAATCATTTGATTGAAATTAATATTATATATTGCATTATCTATCTGAATTATATTTTACTTATTATTTTGAATACTTCTAAATTAAAACTGCCTCTATCCTTGCATTACAAAACTATAATACTAGTATAATCCTAAAAATATTAACTTTTTATACTTCTAGTTTTTTAATACCATAGATCATAATGAATATATTTCTGACAACAATTTATATACTGACCCTTATATTGATTTTTAAGCAGACTTCTTTATTGATTCTGATAATAAACTTCAAGATAGTAATACTGACTTTTTTAGTAATGAAGCTGAAACAATAACTAATGATAAGAATGATGAGCTTTCAAAAAAAAGATGTGAAAAAAATCAAAGTAAATGTTACTAACCAGAATGACAAAAGACCAAGCTATATTTTAGATTATTTTAAACTTGCAAATAGTTATGTAATTTGTAAGATATTAGTATTTAAGAAAGGAGTTGAGAAGGAATGTAAAACAAATTACAAGTATGATAGTGGAACCAGTAATATGCAAATTCATCTTTGATCAAAGCATAAAATCTTAAAACCTAATAATTTAAAACCAAGCTCAAGCAAAAAAAATCAATTGCATATTGATCAAATACTTAAAAAGATAACTTCCCATAAAGGATCCAAACAAGAAGAACTAAGAAGAATTACAGCAAAGTAGTTAGTCACAGACTCTTTGCCTTTTAATACCATCTATAGAGCAGGCTATAGAAAAATGATAAATAGATTTGACCTAGCATTCATACTTCCAAATAACAAATGTATTAAAAAAAAGCTTATCATTACCTATCAAAAAAGTGTACAAGAATTAAAAGAATTAATTATCACCATATGTGAAACCACCTCAATAACTACAGACCTATGGATATTCTGAAATAATAACATATACATTAGTATAACTCTTCACTGGTTGACATCAGATTTTGAAGTTCAAGATGTAATATTGGTTATTGAAAATTTGGACTATTCACATACTAATAAAAGAATTAAAGAATATTTGAATCAAAAATTACAGAATTTAGATTGACTAGAAAAATAGTTTGTGCAATAACTGATAACAGAGCAAATATGAAAAAGGCTATTAAAAACTGAAATAGTGTGAAATGTCTCACTTGCTTAGCCTATACACTTCAACTTACAGTAATCCTGGCTCTGAAAACTATCAAACCATATATCAAAAAAGTTAATAAACTTATTACATTTTTTAAATTATTAAAGCAATGCCAAGATCTTGATCAAGTGCAAATTGAATTAGCTCATCATAACAGTATTACTTCAATTTTTGTTCAATTATGTAACTTAGATAACTTGCCTGAAAATTTATCATCAGAAATAGAAACTGATAATAATGAAAATTTAAAAAAAATTAAAACAAATACTAAAATTTTGCATATTATTAGTAAAGTAAAAACCAGATAGAACTCAAGCTACAAATCCTAGAAAAGGCTTTTGATATTGCATCAAGTTATTGAATTGCTTGATGCAACCCTGCCTTTACAAAATAAAAAAGGTAATAAAGAAGACTTCTGAAAATTGAAGTGCCTTATGCTCAAAAATAAAGAATAGATATTGTTACAAAAATTAGTAAATGTATTTGAACCATTTGATGATCTAACAACTTATTTTAGTAAAACCTAATATATCACCCTTTTAGTAGTAAATATGGTTATTAAAGCATTAAAGCTTGAATTTGCTAACTGTGATATGTTTGAACATGAACTTGAAATTACAGATAAGGATGAATTTAATATTGATAGTAAGTGTAAAATAATTCTTTTTTATTTTTAATAAATTAATTAAATATTTAACAATTAATATTACTTTTAAATTTTAAATAAAATATTATCAGATAATAATTGTTTTGATGATGAAAGCTTAGATGATATGGATATTCAACAATCAGCTACATACAAAATCAATTTCAAAATGTATCTAGCAGTAATGAAGAAATAGTTTCAAAAATTAGAACCATTATATATAATTCTCTTAATCATTACTGGCATGACTCAGAATATATAGGTTTAATTGCAATCTTATTAGATCCATACCTAAAATCAATGCAAGTATGATTAGAAAAAACAAAAAACCAAGCAATAGATAAATTATGCTCTGAATTTAAGAACCAACAAAATATAGTTATAGCTAATGAATCAGATTTAACCACCAGAGCAGAGAAATCTTTTTTATCTGCATCCACTTTTATGTAAAAAATATTTAGCCATAGCCAGAATCTAACAAACCATAATATGGTAATAAATAACTACTTAAATAAAACAATTATGCTATTACAACTTAAAAGTAAAAATGTTTATTAATAGTGATGTAATAATAAGAACATCTTTTTTATACTAAGTAAAATGGCACATAAATATTTATCGATTTCCACCACTTCCATTCCAAGTGAATGTCTTTTTTCTGATATAGAAAATCAGATTACCTTTAAAAGAATCTGATTATTACCTGATGTGGTTAATGAATTGTTATTTGTCAAGTAAAATAGCTTATGTTGCAAAAAAACTTAAACAAATTAATATTTTGCTTTTTTTTACTTAATTAAATATAATGAATTATTCTTTAAGAAAAACATACATAGTAATAAAAAATTACTTAAAATTGTGCTATATATTTCAAATGCTACAATATAAAAAAAAACTTACTAGTAACATAAGACCATGCAATTTAATAAATTAGTTCTTATAATCTGGTCAGATCAAAATTTGCAGATCTTTGAAAAATTTTTTGGCTATATTTACTAGCAAAGTTAGTTTTTTCAGAAATCTGAAAAATTTTAAAAGTTTTTATATATAAAATTTTTTAAAAATAAAATTAAAAGCTGAATTGACAGATCATTTTTTAAAATTTTATATAACTTTGTATTGCCTAATATAATGTAATAAAGTTTTTTTAATCAAATGAATGTAAAAGATACAAAGCAAATTAAATATAAATTTATCAATAAAATGAGCATTTATAAATATTAAATTATTTAATACTAAATTAAATATCAAATAAAGACAGATTTTTTTTAAAAGAAATTTGACTAAATTCATGAATTTGAACAACCTTGTATGTACATAAGTAAAAAAAATTCTACTGATTGTACTTGGATATATTAGGTAATATTTTATACTTGTATATATCTGTCAATCATCCAGATATTATTTAAGTAACCTATAGATCTATCTGTCAAATAACCTGAGTAGCATTTTTTTGATTAGGTACAAGCACTAGTCCAAATCATTAAATAACTTATGTTTTCTGATTCTTTATTTGTTTTGTATTGGTTTTTATTTGTCTTGATTTTATTTTCTTTTTATTTGAGTTCTTTTTTAGTTTTTAATTTGCTACTATTTCTCTTTTGACTTCTTTTCTTATATTGCATCTGTCTCTTTATAGTGTCTTTTTTTTTTCAGTATCATTCTATACCAGTTACTCTTCTTTTTGCTGATTCTTTGTATTGCCTCATTTCTGCCTTACTCATAGTTAAAGTTAACTTCTACTTATAGGTTTCTCTTTTTAAAGACTTCTTTAACATCTTTGACATATATGTTATTTCTTAAAGACCATCTGATAAATTTCATATGCTTTTCTTTTGTTTTTCTTAGTACATTGTATGTTAATATATTTGTAAGTAGGCTTTTGTTCTGGTTACAATTTCTCTTGCTTAGGATCCATATGCTCACTTTAAGAGGTTCTTCTACTATATCAATTTCTTTTTCGATTTCTAGTCTAATGTCTTTTTGTTCTTGTTTCTTTTTTTGTTTTTCTGTATTTTTTTTTTGGCTAGATGAATTTTTTTTTTCTTGATTATTGTTTACCTGACTTACCTTTATGCTTACTTCTTTTTGTATTCTTTCTGCATAGTTTTGCACTTTTTTTTTAATCATTTCTTCAATTTCTGTTTTTCTTTCCTGTAGCATTTGGTATGTTTCTTCTTGTTTTTGGTTCAAGTTTGTCAACTGTTGTTGAATCTCTTTTTCTTTGTCTTGCATATGTCTTGTTGTAGATTCTTGTATTATAATATTTTTGTTTTATTTCATGATATTGATTCTCTTTTCTGGCTGCTCATCTTCTGCTTTCTTAATTATTTCTCTAGTTATATATAACAAAGCAACCTACAATGCATTTTGTTCTGTTAGCATAGCCATGATTTTATCTTCTCTGTCTGATGTTACTGTTATTCTACTAGTTTGATTAAAAAACATCTTGTTGTGTATGCTATTTACTGCCCAATATGCTCTTCTGAT
Organism: Cetraspora pellucida; assembly: GCA_910591915.1. NCBI lineage: Eukaryota > Fungi > Glomeromycota > Glomeromycetes > Diversisporales > Gigasporaceae > Cetraspora > Cetraspora pellucida. The sequence goes on along the minus strand of CAJVQA010001341.1, from coordinate 10,474 downwards.
GTATGTTATTATTAGACTTTCTTTTCAATTTTGTGTGCTACTGTATTTTGTTAATATTATTGAATTGCATATATAAATATAGTATATAAGATAGCTTTAGCTAATTCAATTGAGATAAGAGGAATTTGATGATTAAAAATTTTTTTTAAAAAATTTTTATTTAAATAATTTTATTTTAATAAAGAACTTCTGGCTTATTATTTTTGGCACATGAAATATACTGTAAGTATTTTATTTTTTTTAGTTTATTTATTATATATTTTTTTTATTAAGTTTATGCATACAATTTATATTCAATTTTTTTTTTTAGATTTCACTCTATGTATTCCTACTAAAATTATTTTAATTAATTTTTTGTTTTATAGATATGTTTTATATTCTGTTTATTTATTATAAAATCTTGCTGTTTTACTTTTATTTGATTTTATATACTTTTTTTAATATACAATTTTTATTATACTATTCGAAAACTTTCTTGTACAGTATTTTGCTTTTGAACAAATATATTTTATTTAATCATAGAATGTAATTATATGTTTTACTAATTTGGATCAATTTTGTATTTACAGTTTTTAGGCCTTAATTAACAATTAATTAATCAATAATTTGTCATATTTTGCTTTTATGCTTATTTTATTTGCAACAATATATATATACATATAGGATAACAGAAAAGAAAAAACAGTAAAGCAATTCACAAATTTCTTGAACTCAGTACTCTAAAGAATTTGATCTTATAACTTTATTTAATAATTTTGATAACACAATATGACTAAAACAATTTAACTGCATATTATATATAATTATTATAAATTAATTTTTATAGAAGTAATGTGGCAACTTAGTAATGTAAATAAGTTGTCAATTTCCAAGTGGTAGATTGAGAATTCAAAACCCACTATGATGAAAAATTTGAAAAACTATCTATGTAATATTGGTATTACAGAAGGTAAGCAGTATTATAACAATATCATTCTGTTAATCAGTTGAGATAAGATACCTGTAACATGGTTACATCAGCATGACTGGCAGGTTATAGGGCATCTGTGCAATGTCAAAGTTATACAAAAGAATGCAAACTGGTATTAGGCAGTGCAAACTTAAGATAAGTTCTTATGGTCATATAAATCTGTAAACTAGGAAGCTAAAGCCTACTTGAAATGTTTCAAGTAGAAAGATAGCACAAATTTTTGACAGTACTACTATAAAGGCTAAACCTAGAAAATAAATACTAATGTAAAAGAAATCATATAGGCAAGAACTTCAAGTAAGAGATACCACCAACCAGACTGCTAGAAGTCTCGAACCAGAGGAAAAGAAACTTGGAAGCCAGACCCTAAAGTATCAGGAACAGGTTATAGTTTTTCTGAACTATCTGAATTAGGAGTCTAAGATCAAAAGCAGAAGTATATTATAAGTATTAGTAATATGCTATAAAGTTAGTACTAGAATCTAGATAAATTCTGCAAAGGTGAACCCTGTTAATAAGAGACTAAATGTAGATAGTTAGTTAGCAGAAGGGCCTTCTAGAGCCCTACAGTCAAGTGATATATTCTAAAATATGTAACAGCTTAATGAATATATAGACAGAAAAACTTATCTTTATAATGTTATCACTTTGAGCTTCTTCAAAGAAGTACAAAACTGAATAAGCATTATATCTGAAGAAATAAAGCCTTATAGACATATAACTCCTAACACCAGTATTCTTCTATTAGAAAAAGAAAAAAATAAAAATAGAAAAAATTCTATAAAGTTGAATAATAAGCTTACTGTTATATATAGTGAAGAAAAAAACATAAAGTTAATATGTATATAAAAATTTTAAGAAATATTTTTTAATAAATTACCTATATATGATTTTATATTTCATGTATATTTTATCATAATCTATTTAATATAATGTCTCATAAAAACTATAGTATTCAAATACTTTGTAATCACTCTATAAAAAAATAATATTTAGTACTTAGAGGCAAACTGAAATTTAAAGAAAATTGTAATATATAAAAAAACTATTTTACAATACTGCTGATTAGACAGTATTAGAATAAATAATTGTTCATATAATATTTATTGCTACAGAATAATTTTATTGACTAATTTTGATGTTTATTAGAGAATTCTAAAAAAGACAATTTGAAAAATAAGTTGGTAATATTGACTTGAGAAATGTTAAAATTATATTATATTTAAAAAAACCAATTAATTAATTTTATAAGGTCTTATTGTATATAATTGTGTATAATTAATATCAAAGTGATCAAACAGACTTGCTTATAATTGTATGAACACCTTACTTCTTATAAAGTATTAATTTTAAATTATCAATTCATAAGAACAGTAAAAAATCTGAATAAAAAAATATATATATATAATGAAAGAAGATTAATATTTGTCTTCAAATTTGATGTTTATATCTTCAAAGTTTTTTTGAACTTTGAACAAAGATATCTCAACAATCATTAAATCATAAACTTTTTTTATTTGAAATCTACACATCTGTAGGATTCGAATAAAAAAGATCATCAAATTTGACCTGATGACTGTCTAGATATCTTTGTTCATATTTTTAAAAAACTCAAACATCTTTCAAAAGAGAAGGACATGAAAGTTTTTTATGAAAATACAACAACCAAGTCAAATTTGATAACCTTTTTTTTATTTGAATTTAAAAAATTTGTAGAATTCAAAAAAAAAAAAATTCATCAAATTTGATCTAACAGTTGTTAAAATATTTTTACTTAAAATTTTAAAAAACTTAATGTTTATCAAAACAGAAACTGCATCAAATTTTTTCTTGACAACTATCAAGTTAAATTTGATGAACTTTTTTTTTATTTTATTGAATTCCATAATTAAATTCAATAAACCTTTTTTATTTGAGTTTTATGAATTAAATTTGGTCTGATGGTCATTAAGATATCTTTGTAAGTTCTTAAAGAAACTCAAAATATTTATTAAAACTGAAATTTTTTCATTTGAATGAAGTTATCTCAAAATTAAAATTTGATGATTTTTTTTTTATTTGAATTATATGAACCTATAGGATTCAAATGAAAAAAATTCATTGACTTTGGCCTAATGGTTGTCAAAATATTTTCACTTAAAGCCTTAAAAAACTCAAAATGTCTATCAAAATAAAAACTGTACTAAATTTTTTTCATTTTTTGAGTGAAGATATATAAATTTTTTTATTTATTTAAATTCTATGAATCTGTAGGATTCAAATAAAAAAAAAGATCATCGAAGTTGGTCTGGTGGTTGTCGAGATATCTTCGCTCAAAGTCTTAACAAACTCAAAATGTCTATCAAAACAGAAGTTGCGCCAAATTTTTTTATTCTTTGAGTAAAGATATTTGACAACCATCAGGCCAAATTCGATGACTTTTTTTTATTTGAATTTTACGAATCTGTAAGATAAAAGTAAAAAAAGTTCATCGATTCTGCCTGGTGATTGTCAAGATATTGTCCATCAAAACAGAAGCTGCGTCAAATTTTTTTATTCTTTGAACGAAGATATTTTAACAACCTTCAAGCCAAATTCGATGAACTTTTTTTTTATTTGAATCCTACAGATTCGTAGAATTTAAATAAAAAAAGGTTAATTGAATCTACCTGGTGGTTGTTGAGATATCTTCGTACAATTTCAAAAACTTTAATTTGTACAGGGCAATAGTACGAACGCTTCTCTTCTTGCATATAAAGTAGATTTTAGATTATCAATTAATCAGGAAAGCAAAAAATCCGATCGAAAAAGACGTGTAAAAGAGAAAATAACAAAGTCAGTTATAATATACTACAAAAAAACATCCATTTTTTTTGGCATACTATCAAACAATTTGTACATTTTCTTACAAACACATCTGCAAAATTTTTCAATGCCCTTGATTGGTCTCTCTGCTCTGTTATAGCACAGAAATACCAAGATCAAGACCATAGACTATACAACGCTTTCAATTCTGTGATGCAGTAAATATACTTTATTAGCTAAAAATGGAATTTGTTATCGGCTAACGCTAATGCAATCAGTAAAAGCAAAATGGGGAAAATCGTGCTTCACTAAACTTAGATCACTGTATAACGATAATTGCGTTAATAATAAAATAAAATAAAATTTAAAATGGGTTCTGCAGAGTGAAACCAGGAATTCTAAAAATAGAAGTTTTCATCAATACCAGAGCCACCAGATTTTAGAATAGCAAACATAGCGCTCGCGACATCGCGACAATCACATAACCAAAACTGACCAAACATTGGGATATTTTTATTCTAACCGACGTATAGAATTAAAATAAACCATTTTTGGTTGGATTTGGTTATGTGGTTGTCACGATATCGCTAGTGATGTTTTTGCTGTAATTAGAAGTGCATAGCGGGCATTTAATCTGATTGGATGAATTTGTTAATGTTACACAATATGAAAGCACTATGAAAGACATATTGGTGCAACGTTTTGCAGTCACAAAAATGAATTGGCTGCCATGAATACGAAATGGCAAAGGTTCCAACATAGAAGATCTTAAAGTATGCCCTTTATTTTATAGACAGCCAAAGTAAAACGGTGATCTGCGAGGTAAAACGGGTACTTACCAAAAAAGCGGTTTATACCATTTCTTTTACAATAGGCATTTTATTATTAAATCATGTCTTCTCTTAATGATCAATGCTACCTTTGATTGGATAAAATTAGCCAATCACAGTGAAAGCCCGCTATGCTAGAGGTGTGAACTATAAGCTACAGAACTATAATAAATAAAATGTAGTTTATTTGAAAACTATAATTTTAGAGTAAACTATATTTTATTTATATTAATTGGTTAACCGGTAGTGTGATCATATTGCATTGTCTAAAGAATTCTATTCTAGAATTCCTTAATAAATAAGGTTTCACATTATTATTAGATTCGAAAGTACAATCAACTCTGATGTAACAAACTTTTTTCGAATAAACGTGTATAACGACAACGTAAAAACATAGTAAATTACTAGGTATGGTAAATAAAGCATTTTTATGCAGAATAAATCAATGGTATTTGTTTCTTATAGTAAAATTTAATATTTAAAATATTGAATATTAAAAGTTTTAAATCACACCGGTGGTGCTCAGCATCATATAATTTTTCAAAGTACGATATTTAAGGTTAAGGTTAAAAATTAAGATAAAATTGAAAAATATAAACTAAAAATAAAAAATAAGTTAGAGTAGGTTTTTGGGAACACTAAATATTTTCACTTAATATACCCGGCCTTAGTTATTTAGGCAGTAGCAATGCTATTAAAAATTCTCAATAAACAATAGAGCGATGAAGTTATGAAGTAATGAACAAGAGCGGCAAAACGTTTCAACGATGTACCAATATACCAACACTGTAAGTCACCAATATAAAGAATAGAGGTTGGGTAGAACCTGATAAGGATTGTGCCGTAACTATTTAAAGCTTATATAGTAACTAGTTACAGTATAGGCTACTTCATCTCTAATGAAGAACTTCTAAAGGCTTCTACATTCACATCTGCTTGAACAATTGAGTCCTCGCTACACTTCAAAAAATAAATTCTTTCAACTACAAACTATGTGCTTTTGCATTCGTATATCGGTCTTTGTGTTATGTTTTGTCAAATTGTATATAATCTATTATTGAATCAATTTTAGGATATTACACAGATTAGCGGCTATGATGAGCTTGAGATATTTAATTCTACTAATGAGCTCTTTAATATTTAAAACTTAATTAGTAGACATCCATAAACGGATTATAAAAATGCGACGTTATATAGGGCTGGAGCTTATGTATTAGTGTATCGGCCCTAAAATTTTAATAAGAAAAAGGTAGAGTAAGTAACATATGTAATATCTTTAAAATAAGTTATAATATAAAATTAATTTGTTTAATATTACGAATAAATAGATTTAATTAACTTAAAATAGCATATTTTTTATCCATAAAGTCAATAAGCCAGTTTATTCTTTCCAATTTTTGTAAACGTTTAATGCGCACCATTCTTCATTCGTAGATTAGAGAACAATATATTGTCGTTTTGCAATTAACCTTATGTGTAAAACACATCTATGCCAATATGTCCAGTTTAAACATCCGAACTCTTAAATATTATGATTGGTCAGTAGTCAACAACCAATATTTCATGTTTGTGCGAGAGGAGATGGCTGTGTAAAAATCATATTGAGAATATTTTATAGGAAAACAATAACTGTTCAAGAAAATTTTACTGCCCAATCGAAATTCAAGATTAGCATAACGTAAATAAGGAAAATAATTCATAACATTTTATCACAAACTACTAATAAAGCTTCTTCATAATCTAATACAAAACATAACCCCAATTTAACGAGATCAGACAATATATTTAGGGGATCTGGTTTCTCTTGTATCATATAAAAATATCAAGAACGCAACTTATGCAATATGTAGATCAATATGCACCTGACCTCTATTTATCGTGTTTGTTGTTGTTTGTTGTGATTGTTTTGATTTGATTAATATGACGCGATCCCAAATTTGGCATAATCGTTGTTGTTACACGACCTACCTAACTATTATAAATACACACAAACTTTTTTTAAAAAAATGTCAGGTTTATCTTTTCAATCTTGAGTTAACAACAAAAATATTGGGATTGTTAGATAAATCTGTTGGATACACCCCTTATAAAGCCGCTTGGTTAGTGGAGCAACAGAAATAACCCGGAGTTTTTTTAATGGTTCTAGCTTGTTCTTTTGCCGTCATAAAAGAAAATTAAAAGCAAAGATGTTTTTGATAGCCTCTATGTTCTTAAGTATAGCTATTAAGTAAACCTTTTTTAAAGTCAAACAAGTTTCTGACGTTAAGTGGTTAAATATGTATGACGATGGATTAAAATCTATCTCTACGAACACCACGAGTTTTACATAGTAGCTATATAGTTCTTAAATAATATTTTTAAGTAACGATTAAGGACAATATGCAATTAATAAACTCTTGAACCACTACGTTTACGATAATAATACATTTACTGTATCATATTGTAAACACTTTTTTTATATTTCAGCGGTGTGGGTGTGTATGTGTATGTGTAAAAAAAATCAAACTGTTTTTCAACTTTAATATGCGTGCTTTAAACGATTTGATTAGCTGATATGCGGCGAACCTAATTTACAACAACAATCCACGATGCGAAACTTTCAAAATCACGACTAGAATTTAAAATCTACATTTCACGCAATGAATCTTTGGCAACATGTCGAACACTAGAAATTATATCGAAGGAGCCGTCTGACTTTGTGTTATTTATGCTTATTATCTATTAATCTTAGATTTCTTGGTTGAATATAATAAATTTACAGGCTCTACAGTAATTGACAGTGGAGACTTTGGAAAGGTTTATAAATGCGAATGGGAAGATTATGATACAACGGTTGCTCTTGAATGTCGCGAAATAGATCTTAATTAAAAAACTATTAAAGATTTTATTAAAGAGGTATTTATTACATTAATAATCGCGTCATTTCCTAGCGTAATAATGCCAAATTTTTACAATTTCATCGCCATAATATGATATGAAAACTTAAACATTACTAAAAATCCGAATACTATTAAATTCTATGGGGGTAACTAAAGGTATATCTATAGTTTAATATTTTTCAAATGTAAATTAATAAATGGTCTAATTCGTAACGTTAATTATATTAAATAGACAATAACTGATATTACGATAATGGGATCATTTTAAAGCGAACTTTGTATGATTACAATGAGCAGGCGAATTATTGATTGCCAAGGAAGTAGTGTGTGATCTTTTGTTTGTAAACGATAAAAATATTGTTTATAGAGATCTTGTAAGTATATGTATGTAATTTTTAATTGCAGCAACAAATTTTGACAATTCAATAAATATTTTAATTCATGAAAAATAATCAAAGATTGCGGATTTTGGATTATCAAGACGGATAAGGGGGACTTCAAAATCGAATGTTCGTGGAATATCAGCATATGTCGAGTCTCAACGTTTTATTAAGAAAGGATATTAACGTGATAAAAAAATTTGATGTTTAAAGTTTTGGAGTCATCCTTTTGGAAATATCAAGCGGAAGACCACCATTTCAACTCTCAATAAACGAAATAATTGTTGTTCGTATCTCTCAGGGAAAAAGGGAAGAATAGATAAAAGGTACACCATCTTAATATATTAAACTTTAAAAACAAAATGCTCAGAAGCAAAATTAATTCTCGATACTCTGAAACAACTTAATTGACATAATCAAATTGATACATCACTTACGAATAGCTCAAGTCGTCAAGATAATCTAACCATATCAGTTAATTTACACGCAATTACGACTTCATCTCCACTTTACTTGCCTGGTACACTACAGAAACTTTAAACATTTCAATGCAAGATTTTAGTATTGTTGATATGAGAAAAAAAGCACGTAAGCCAAATTTCTAAAAATGTAAGAACTCTATAATGAACTTTTTAAGAACAAACCGCCACAATACTGAAGATCAAAAAATTGATTCAAACTGGTATCTGCTAAACGTTGTAGATCAGAAACAAGAAGCAGGTTAATAAAGGCATTTTGCAAGAAACCACGTTGACTTATTTGACCTTAAACTTAAATGAGAAGGATGAAAGGCATTAGCAGATGCACTTTGCAAAAACACCTCATTAAATAATTTGAATATTCGATATAATAATCTTGGATCAGGCGGAAAGGTATTAGTAGATACACTTTGAATGACATCACGCTAACTTCTTTAGATCTCAACTGTAATGATCTTGGGTCAGAAGAAGGAAAAGTATTAGCTGATCCGCTTTGTAATAATACTACACTTAAAATTTTGAAACTTCAATTGAATAATTTTAGATCAGATATCGGAAAAGTATTAGCAAATGCGTTTTGCAAGAACACTATACAGACGTTTTTGAATCTTCAATGTAATAACCTTGGATTAAAAAAATAAAAAGCATTAAATTAAGTTTATAAAACGATTGAAATTTTAAATATAAAAAATGTTAATTATTTCGACCTTACTAAAATATACAACCAGTCGGATGACATGATAGGGATGATCGCCATTACACATTTATACAAATAAACAATAAAGTGGTTTTGATTTTCATTTGGTGAAAAGAAGTTGTAATATGATTTTCATATTATAAGGTGTTATTTTTTAGCTTTTTAAATTTTTTATTATAAAGTTTAAGTAAGTAAAAATAAAATTAAAAATTATTTTAATTGTAAAATAGTATTTATAGTTAATTTACTTTAATTAATTTTATTAATTTAGTCAGCTTAGTTGATTTTTTAAAAAATTGTTAAATAATAGAATATGAGAAGTGATAATAAAAAAAAAACAAAAAGTATAATAAGTTCAATAATAAGAGATCTTAGATATAAAAAATAACAATAAATCAGATTACATATATAAATATTTAGTAATAATGTTACAGGGTTATAGCTTTTTTGATACAATACAACCAAGTAACAAGGTTATCTGGTACAGTGATTGACTATTGCAAATATATACAGAGTGGAGGTGTAGTAGTTCACTTTACTATACAGCAGTAGGCAAATGGTTTGAGATAATAACAGTATATAGATTAATTTTTTATTAACAACACACATGGTGACAATCTTGCCTGTAGGAATTACTCTAAAAGAGAATATCACATTTTATAATTAAAAGATCATTATGTCTGGGTTGAAATGTAGGAACTTAGAATTGACAAGGAAGGGGAAAAGATACCTTTTATATATCTTTTTACCTAGTAGGAGTAGTGAAGGTTTGAGTAATATCTCTTGATACTGTACTTGAGATAGTGGGGATTATGCAGAGGCAAGTGGAGTTTGTATAGGAATAGTTGGAACAATGTTTATGTATATTTGTCATTTGTATTTGAAACACTTGGAGCATGTGTCAAGATATTTGAGTCTGTGTAAAAACAGTTGGGGATTGTGTAGTGACACTTGGGATTGTGTAGGGACACCTAAGAATTGTATTGAGATACTTGGAATTGAGCAGAAATACTTGAGAATTGTGGAAGAGATACTTGGGATTCTTGTATTATGTTATTTGATACAGTAAATTGTACTAGGATATATGAAACTTGTATAGGGGTACTTGGGGTTTGTAAGACAATAATGACATCATAGATGTTATCCAATGTTATGTGTCTATATTACACTTCTAATAACCAATTAAGATTCTATTTTCTAACTACTATATACTATAATATAACTATACTAATAACTAATAATAAATATAATGTAAAATACAATAATAAATATATAATAACTACTAATAATATAATATATTATGCTATACTAAAAATCTATTTTGGATATTAAAAATAAACTCTTTCTGCAAATCCATTGCACAAAAATTAACTAAAAATTCGTTCGTCAAAAAACGCTTATAACTATTTATTTTACTAAGACAACCTGTCTTGGGCTTCTAAGTAAACTTGTTCA
>CAJVQA010001340.1:0-26107 GCA_910591915.1 Cetraspora pellucida | reverse complement strand
TCCCGTGACTGAAATGGTGTCTGTGTAGATTTCTCCCGTTCCTGGTTTCGCGCGACAACGTTGCGCAGCTACTTATTAATAAATAATATCGATGACTATATCAGGGAACCTATAAATATAACACTTGCTTATTTGATATAGAGCCGTTTATAATAGTGAACAGATTCCCACATGTTTTTCCTTTGAGTAAATAAAACATCTCATTTAGCAATAATTATATGAAACATTTTTGTGTTACGCGCTACCTTAAGAGTACCACTAAATTCTGCTCATCCAGTCAAATTGGTAGAAGTCTATGTCGTTGAGCATGGTTTTAACGTCAAAAGCATTTTTTCTTTTTTTACAATAGTAACAGAATGAATATTTATGTGTAGAAGTTTATTATAGTGCAACTAGCAAAATAGTAATTTATCATCAAAGACTACAAAGGCAGGAAATGCCGTTAAGACGGCTCTTAATAAGTATAAATCAAAATCGGCCAAAATGGGATTGCTAATTGAATATTTATCGTTATGTAAGAGATTGTTATCAAAATGAAATTTATAAAGGGACCTTTTATTCATTTTCTTGCTCTTTGAATTTTTGATCGCTTATCTGTTTTATTATATAACATTTGATCTCATTCTTTGATTTCAATATTTGGGGCTGTAAAATTAGTAAAAGTTATATGTTTTATAAAATAGGAATTTTTAAATAGCACTTTATTTCAAAGTCAACAAATGAGTGGCGAATTTTGAAATTAAATGAGAGTTCGAAAAATCTTATTTGTAATTCAAAATTTCAAAATCAAAGGATGAAATGGAGATCACATAAATAGGCTTTCCAACGACAAAAATCATCATTTCAAATTTACTGGAAAATGAAATAAGGTCGAAACATCGCTCATTTGATAATAATTCTGTAATCAATTTCAATTAAAATTAGATTTCCGCATTTTAGCTTGAAACCCCTAATATTACTTTTTTCGCACAGAATTCCCTTTTTATTGTTGATTAATTAAAGCTATGAAATTAATTAACAATATATAAACTTTCTCGATGATATCAAATATTTTATCTTTCAGTTCTGTTATTTGAAAGTTCCCAGCCTTTTTCACACTCATGATAGTGGGAAATAAGAACATGAATATAGTAGCTAATCTTTTTACACATAATTACCAAATAGTTAAACTTGCCTCGATATGGTATAGATTATTTTATCTTTCTGATCCGGTATCTAAAAGTTCCCAATCGTTTTCACAATCATGATAGTGGAAAATGCGATCACAAGCATAATGTCTATCTTTTTACGCATAATGTATTGCTAAGAAATGATGATAATTTCGATATTGAGATTATTGATCAGCTAAGAATAATGAGTATTTCATTGAATTCAGGAAGAATTAGATCTCTTGCACTATAGGTGATATTGCAAAAGATCTTGGTACACAAAATTTTATATAATATAAGGAGGATCTATTCTTTCAAATGGTTCCATTTAGAGTCATTATACATAAGTGTCTAAAATTACCTCTTTTAGTAAAATAATATATTTTAAAATACTATATTAACAACTTAAAAGAGACAAATTCTATCAATTCAGCTAACTAGATACTTTTTATATTCTTATTCACTTAATTAGCAATGGATCCGTTAAGTATTTTTACAAATTTGAAAAACTTCATACTCATCTATAAAAAACCATCCATCTGTACTTCTGAGTTGTTTTTCATAGTTAGCTTTGCCACAATGCCATTCTTTAAGCGTATAGTTATCATGCCTTCCCATTCCAATGTCATGAGCACCAAACCATGGACCTTGTGATATCTTACCATAACAGATTGCATTTGAAGTTTTAACTATGCGACTAAGAATCGATTGAGTTGTGTTTCCATTTTTCAAAGAAAAAATAAAGCTATCAGCTGTTCCAGCATAATAATTGCCAACTTTCCCAACTTTCCAGATAAGAGGATTATAACCACCAAGTATCTCATCTGTACCACTGACCTTCAAAACAACCACAGTACCAGGTATATTATCACATAACTTATGAAATACTTCACCCGTGAATCCATCTCTACTGCCTCTTAGTAAAAGTTTAAATTCATATGGAATATTAGTAGTATCATAAATTGTTAGACATCGATCAAGCCATGCTGAAATCTCTGCCGCATGCTGTAATGTGATTATAGAAGAAGATGGTGTAATAGATGCTTTTCGAGGTGGAAGTTGTACAATTTCTTTTTTGCGAGGAGGTAAATTTGAAGAAACAATAGATGCATCTGGATCCAAAAGCTTTGCGATTATATCATCCCATAAATTCTCTTCAAGAATATTGCGATAAGGTTTAATTTTATTTAAAACATCTTTACCAGGAATATGAAAGTATCTAATATGAGGAAGACAATGTTGAAGGCTAGCTTTTAAAGACTTAAAATTTTCATTAGTCCACTCTTTAATGTTAGATGGTAAATTAGGAGTTTGCGCTTTTCCCCATAGAATAACTTTATCCCAAATTTCTGATTCCTCTATTTGTAAATTATCATTCTTTAAAAGAGCAATTAAAGCATTTTCATGGAGAGTAGTAAAATCATCAGAGTTAAAAATTATGCTTGGGTGCTTTGCAAGTATGTTATTGCAAAATTGTTGTAAAGGTCCAAAGTTTTCGTTAAGAAAGCTAATTTGATAGACACGAAAAAAATTTAAACGGAGCCAAGATGCATTATTGTCAATAAGGTGAGACTGGAGGCATTCGACTAATTTTATAAGTTTGAGTTCATCAGTAACGACTAATAAATCGAATATGATAGAAGTTTCAAGATTTTCTAAAGGAATTACACCACCATAAATATATCTATCGACAAAAATAATAGATTAATATTTTATAATAAAACATGTATTTGATGAAACTGTAACTTACTTAATGATAATCTTAAATGCTTTAACAGAAACATGAGGCAATTTAATTTCAATTATATTATTTTTCTTAATTGCATTTATAAATTGTTGGCGAAAGTATAAAGATCGTTGGTACAAGATTGCTGAATGTGCTTTGAAAAGTTGAATATTTGGTTGTTCTCCAACTTCAATTACTACATTATAATCGTATTCGTTTTCTAAAAGTTGTGTAAAGTCTTCTGAAAGTTGTTCGAATAATTTTAATGTCATTTCAAATATATGATTACGACGGATTCGTATCAGCATGCATGTACATACATTTATATATACTTGTTTAATTTTTATATGCGTGTGCTACATAAAAAAGGTCAAATATTGAATTGATGTGGAACGAACCCTCAAATTATAATTTCTTTTTTTGTTCTAGCCTGCTTTTAGGACATTGTATTCAATTTGTCATAATAGAACTTTAAACTCGTGCTATCTTTTTCGGTTTTGATTTGAACTTCTTGAATAAATATACTTGATGGGTGAATGATGATCTTTATTTTACTATTTCTGTTAATATCAAATTTATTATTATTTATTATACCTACAAAATAATGGCATAAATATTAAATCGATGATCAAAAATATATTAACAATTAAAAAAAGAATCATCAGGAGCTTTTCACTCACTTGGTACTTAATGTCTTTTAATTATCACTTATATTTAAATTATAACATCATATGTAAGTAGATCTCATATCAATACGGATATCTAAGCGAACTTCTAGGACCGATTATTTTTATATAGCAAAGATAGACGTTATCTCGAAGCTAGAAATGGCATTTACAATGTCTTTTTATTATTATTAAAACGTTATAATCTCAATAAGTAAATTAAAAAATTAAAGTATATAAATAAGTTACCCAAGCGATTGATTTAGTTCTTTAAATCGTAAGAAAGAATTTTGCAAATTCTAAAAAGTTGAAATAATAGTTTGTCAATAAAAAGTTTGGGGTTAAATAAACGTTTGAATTAATACTTGAGGTACTTAGCTTTGGCATCCCTAATAGCATAAAAATAATGCCAATGTTAAAAGAGTATAATAAAATATTCCTATGTGTAATTTCGGTACCAGAGCCTAGGATGTGTACCGATATCACATCATATTCATACCCAACCAGTCTTTCTTGCATCTCCCTTACAAGAGTAGGTTGTTCTTCTACGTAGAGATGGAAATCAGTTTTTAAAATTTTTGAAAGTCATTAAAAATCGATTCGTCGGAATCAATCTTCTATAAACATTTTAAAATTTTAAAAGTTGATTACATCTTTGTTTCTACGTATGAAGCTTTTCTTAGTTTGCTAACAAATTCCTCTATCCCCAAATTTTTCGACTGCTTTATTTAAGGAAGAAACCTAACTAGTTCTTTCTTGAGAACCAATAGACCTTAAACAGAAGAGATGAAAAATATTGAGTGTCAAAAGGAAAGAAACAAACTAAGTAAGAAAAAAATAATATGCTAGTATACATATCAAATTTATATTTTATCATTAAAAATTATGTAATGTTGACCAATATCCAACATTTACATCCTTTTGCGCATTTTTCAAGTGGTTAATTTCCTTTTTAGGCTTGTCTCGCGCTATTGAAAATGATTTTTATTGTCGTTATCTAAAAAACAACCAGCTTTAAAAAATCTGAGGTGTTGTGCACAAACAACACCTATGTTACACGAGTTTGAAAAAATCCCTTACTGATATACATATTATTGTATTATCCGTTATTAGCTTTATATGTATTTTAATTTTAATTATTGACAGACGTTTAATTAAATAATTTTCTTTCTTTATGTCACCTAATTTTATATAATCATACCACTCCACTAAAGCTTTTGACACACAATTTAAACCATTATATTATTTTTTATTACATAATATCCAGACGTAATTTAAATATCTGAATAGTTTGAGGCCCGATAACGTGACGTAAATACTATCAATTCCTCGATTTAGATATCCCAGCAATTAATCGCATTAATGCGATTAATTAAATAAATCAAGGAAGTGGAATTAATTGAAGAAAGGGGATTAATTAGAGAAGGGGGATTTATTAAGTAAACGGGTTTAAGTGAATAAATTAGAGGAATCGAATTAAAGGGTTTAAAGAGATAAATGTAATTAATGAAGTTATAAGTAAAAAGATATTATAAATAAAGGCCGAAATGGCCCTTTGGAGCAGTATGCTTTGTTTGCTTTATTAAACAATAACTCCTAATACACTACATTATATATAATAAACATTAACACTAATACTATTACCAACCTTGTAAACTCCTGTAAACATCACTGTTCAACCCTTGGCCACGTGACTTACCCACTTGCATTCGTTGACCCAAAGTAACCGAAGGCCTTAACCATTTACAAGCCAAATCTAACACCCTCTTTCGAAAAGGTTACTTATTGTATGTTATGTGAGGTTTTGAATTGTGGAGTAACAGAGTCACAAACTTCCAAACCCAACATTTTGGTGGTGACTGTGAGATGAATTAGATGAAACTGAAACCACAGTGGAAGAATGGATAGAACAGTTCCTCCAGAATGATAACCTTAATAAAAAAGACAAGAAAAAAGCAGCATCGTTCTTTAAACAGGAAAGGAACTTGTTCGCAAGCAATATATGAGAACTTGGAGAGACAAATGTGATAACCTATTGGATCAAGGCCACCAGTGCTAAGCTGATAAAGCAGAGAGTGTATAGGACAGAACCTAGTGAGCATGAATTCATTGAGAAGAAACTAAAGAAAATAGAAGAAAAGAGATTGATTAGAAAGTCGAGTAGCCTGTGGGCTTTGCCCATAGTTTTAGTACCAAAGAAAGGTAATAAGCTATGACTATGCATTGACTATAGGAAGTAATAAGAAAGGACTCTTACCTGCTACTCCACATCGACGATCTACTAGAGACCTTTAGTACTACGAAATAGTTTCCAGTTTAGACTTGAAAAGCGGATATTGGCAAGTGAAAGTAGAAGAAGAAGATAGGGAGAAAACAGCATTCGTAATATGAGAAGGACTCTATGAGTTCAACATCATGCCATTTGGATTGTCAAACACACCCGCCACTTTCTAATGGTTGATGGATCATATATTAGAAGGGTACATTGGAAAATTTGTGACTATCTATATTGATGATATTAATGTATACTCGTATACCTTCGATGAACACTTGATACACCTAAAAAAGGTGTTCAATAAGTTAGCTGAAGCAGGACTGAAAATTAACATAGAAAAATGCAAATTCTTTAAATCTACTATTCACTTTCTTGGGCATATCATCAGATGGCAAGGGATACAACCTAACAAGAGTAAGATAGAAAAAGTTAAAAATTACTCTATGCTCAATACTCTGCATTAGTTAAGAGGATTCATTGGCCTTGTGTCATACTATAGAAAGTTCATTTCTGAATTCATGGCTATAGCATGACCTCTACACCATCTATTGCAAAAAGATGTTAAATTCGAATAGGGACTACAACAGCAACAAGCATTCAAAACATTGAAAATGCACCTAATTACAGCACCCGTTCTCAAGTACTCCAACTTTGATGATATTTTTTTCTTGTATACTAATGTGTTTGGGATGAGATTAGGAGCTGTTTTAGCTAAAAAGAGTGCTGACAGAAAAGAGCACATGATCTCATATGCCAGCTATAGCCTATCTAAAGCTGAATGAAACTATTTAGCATGCGAATTAGAATGCTTGGTGGTTATCTGGGTGATAGAATACTACCACTATTATTTTGGCTTTAAGCTGTTCATTATTATAACTGACCACTCTGCACTCAAGTGGCTACATAGTACGAAGTTAAAGGATAAAAGGGCTCATTGGATACTTTGTTTACAGCCATACAATTACATGATCTAGCATAGATCAGGACATACACATTGGAATGCAGATGCATTGTCTCAAATAAATAGAACGGGAGATGATATTGTGG
The DNA here is from genome assembly GCA_910591915.1 of Cetraspora pellucida. Taxonomy (NCBI): domain Eukaryota; kingdom Fungi; phylum Glomeromycota; class Glomeromycetes; order Diversisporales; family Gigasporaceae; genus Cetraspora; species Cetraspora pellucida. Next base: position 19,246 of record CAJVQA010001340.1, on the reverse strand, counting down.
AAATATATATCGCAATAGAAGAAAGTAAAGAAGAATTAGTAATGGAAACCATCGAAGAACAAGCAAGTGAAATGCAACCCAACTTACCTAAGTTTGAACAAGTATTCGACTCAAGAGCCCCACTGATCCTCCTATTATCGTTTACCAAGTTGGAGACAAAATATCAAAGCAACTTAGAGTATTCAGAGCCAAGTAAATCGTATGGCAACACCTATTAAATGTATTACCATCCCACCTATTTTAAGCATCTTGCGTTAGAAATCTTGGATCGATGAAAGGCTATATATATGATTGAATTTCACAGATTTAACCTAATAGTGCCAGAACCTAAACAACTATTAGTATTAAGAGATTGAGTAATTACAGAAGCAAAGCAAGAATTGATTTAAAGGGAATACTTACTTGATACCAGCATCGACTTGGGATATATTGAGTTGTTGGACCTGCAAGAAATAGAGAAGGATAAAATGCCAATTGGAGGAGCGATCGAAAAATAGTTAATATTAAACCATGTTGACAAGCGAATATATTGAATTACGCATGATCTTCTTAGCCAAATGTGGTCGATTAAGGAAATGACATCACGATCCTTGAGAAGATTATTGATGTGGATAAGCAAGAAACAATGACCACATTCAGAAATTGGATCATCTAATTTTAGTAACTCTTCAATTACATTAATGCTGAATTAGTAAAACAGTGCATAAAAAAAAATAGGATGACTAGAAAAACAAAAAGAAAAAAAGAAGATACCCAAATCCAATGATAAATTCAATCCAGTCAAGATAGCTGGTGTTCTGGCATTAGAATTCCAAAATGGAGATAGAAGATTATGAACAGTTAAAATAGTACTTGCAAGAAGGATATGTCGACAGCAATCTAGAAAAGAAACAAAAAAGACAATTAATTAACTACAGTAGATCATTTTTGATAAAGAATGAACTACTATATAGGAAAAACAAGAAACTTCAAGACCAATCTTTGAAAGTGATACAGAAGCATGAAATCGACCCCATCCTGTTGTTAATACACGATTACCCTCTTGGTGGGCACTTTGGAGCCAAGATGATGTTTGAGAAAATTTGTAGGACATACTGGCCACAAGCATTCAAATATATCAAACAATATGTCTGGTCATGTGAAAGTTGCCAAAAGCAGGAAAAAACAAATATATGGGACCTTTACAATTGATACCCATGATGGCATCATTCTATAAAGTAGAGATCAATATCATAGGCTCATTTCCAATTACTCTATAAAATTTCTGTTACATAGTCATCACAACTGACTATATGACAAAATGGCTAGAAGCTAGGGCAATTTTGACCTTTGATGCTCAAAGTGTAGTAGATTTCATCTTCAAAGATATCATGTGCAGGCATGGATGCCCCCTTAAGCTGTTATCAGATCGTGGCACCCACTTTAGGAATCAACTTGTTGATAGGTTGCTAGAAAAGTTCAAGATCAAGCACCTGCTATTAATGCTGTACTACTTACAGACCAACAGGTTGGTAGAATAATATAATAAGACCTTGTGTGAATCTATTGCAAAGTTAATAGATAATGTTAGTGACTGGAACCTTGTTGTGTCTGCAGTATTATTTGCATACCGTACCTCTAAGCATGCAACTACAAAGATCATGCCATTTTTCTTGATGTATGGAAGAGAAGCCCACCTACCAATCAAATCTGACAATTTGTTAGAAGGAACAATAATACAAAGAACATTCCAATTGTTAAAAGACTTACTGATAACACATCATGAGGCTGTGTTAGAAGTTCAACAGGCTCAAAGAAAACAAAAAGAACAGCATAACCGAAATGCCTGTTTTCTACCTGAATTGTTCATCAGTGATAAAGTTCTGCTATACTGTGTTTCTAAAAAGTATAATAGAAGCATGAAGTTAGAGCCAAAATGGAATAGACTGTTTTACATCTATTAGATACTAAACAGAGATATATACAAATTGCACACCATAGAAGGAAAGGTCCTTGCAACACCGTTTAACATTACACTACTGAAGGAGTATTATGAGTAGTCCAACTAGGAAATGAAAACCGAAAAAGTGTATATAAAAAGAAATATTATAAAAAAAAAATAAAAAAAATTTAAAATAAAATTACCAAAAATGACGAAATTCATAAAGAAGATAGTTGATCTGAAACAAGAGGAGAAAAAGATATAAGAAGGATCAGGAGTGTAAAATAGGAAGGAAGTAAAATTTATTAAAAATAAGGCTTACTATACATCAGATCATCGATGACATCAATCAGCTTATGTTTAATGATGTTAATCCGATCTTACCACCATTCAATAACTCACATGATCTAACTACCTGTGTGATCTTGACCTTTTCATTGCTCTTCCAATTGATCTGTCTATAAGAAAGAATCAATGCCTTGGTTTATGTCTATTATCTAGGATCAATCTTCACCAGGGCTACTCCAATGCAGAAAAGACAACTTCAGAAACTCATAACCTCCCATTACTATATGGTTTCCTTAAAGGTCTTCAATATTTTCTCAGCCATCGGGATGATAAAAATTTATGGTATCAAAATCATGATGCACTAAGATATTAAGGAGCTCAAAATTACCGAATTGAGGCAGATAATTTCAGAAAGCTCATGGAACTCACTCTTAATCATGAGAGGAATGTAAGGCCCAATAACATGATGTAAATACTCTGTCAAGATGATGATTAATTCCTTGATTTAGATATCCCAGCAATTAATCACATTAATGCGATTAATTAAATAAATCAAAGAAGTGAAATTAATTGAAAAAAGGGGATTAATTAGAGAAGAGGGATTTATTAAGTAAACAGGTTTAAGTAAATAAATTAGAGGAATCAAATTAAAGGATTTAAAGAGATAAATGTAATTAATGAAGTTATAAGTAAAAAAATATTATAAATAAAAGCCAAAATGGCTCTTTGGAGCAGTATGCTTTGTTTGCTTTATTAAACAATAACTTCTAATACACTATATTGTACATAATAAACACTAACACTAATACTGTTACCAATTTTGTAAACTCCTGTAAATGTCGCTGTTCAACCCTTGGCCACATGACTTACCTACTTGCATTCGTTGACCCAAAGTAACCAAAAGCCTTAACTGCTCACAAGCCAAATCTAACACCCTCTTTCGAAAAGGTTACTTATCATACATTACATGAGATTTTGAATTGTGGAGCAACAGAGTCGCAAACTTCTAAACCCAACAATAGCATAAGACAGCAAATTGGTCAATTCATAATGATAGTGGTAATTATGTAGAAAAGTTATCAAAATATCTTTTAATTCACTTAACGTTAGGTGCCAACTTCAGATACGACATATATATATATAGACTGCAAAAGTTATGAAATTTCAACTTTTGCTGATCTTGTATGCAACAAAACTTAGATCATATCAACAAAGTGACAAGATTACTATTATTAAGTTCACTTATGTATGTTTCTAGTTAATGTTGTGATTGCATATAATCATTAGGATATGAACTACTGTCATTAGAAAATGGGTAGGGGAAGTAAAAGATAATTGTATAATTCCTGAAACCAATGTAAGAAAGATAAGATTATCTTATTCTTAGCACAAGATATTTAAGATGTTTTGGTAGTAAAAAAGATTAATAAAAACATCTCATTGAGTAATAATAATATAAAATATTCTTGTGTTACATGATACCTTAAGAGTACCACTAAATTCTGCTCATCCAATCAAATCAGCAAAAGTCTGTTGTTGAGCATGGTTTTAGCATCAAAAACTTTTTTTTTTTTTTTTTACAATAGCGACAAAATATTTATATATAAAATTTAATAAAAAGTTTATTATAGTGTAACTAACAAAATAGTAATATATCATCAAAGATTACAAAGGTAGAATGATAGCTATAAATCAAAATTAACCAAAATGTAATTGCTAATTGAAATGAAATTTATAAAGAGACATTTTATTCATTTTCTTGCTCTTTAATTTTAATTGATAATTTATTTTACCATATTACATTTGATTTCATTCTTTGATTTCAATAATTGGAGACTGTAAAATTAGCAAAAGTTACACATTTTATAAAATAAATAGGAATTTTCAAATAGCACTTTATTATGGATTTCAAAGTTAACAAGTGAGTGGTGCATTTTAAAATTAAATGAGAGTTTGAAAAATCTTAAAGTATTCTAAAATTTTAAAATAGGAAAATGAAATAAGAGTTTCTGAAGATCTCATTTAACATAATAAATAGGTTTTTCGATGACAAAAATCATCATTTCAAATTTATTTGAAAATGAAATAAGGTTGATACATTGCTCATTTGAAAATAAATACCTAACCAATTTCAATTAAAATTAGATTTCTATATTTTAACTTTTAAAACTCTAATTATAGTCATTAGATGAAACTGTTTTTTACAAATGGTGAAACATGAAACTGGCAAAACTCTGGTGAATGATGAAACCCCTGGCGAATGATGAAACCCACAGAGAAAGATGAAGTCCAAGCTCTCAGCAAGTTTGAATTCTCTAAAATTTTAAAAAGACTGAGCCATGTTGGAGAATTAAATATTGTATGTGGATGTGTACATATGACTAATATAAAAAATATATGCATATATGTACCTTAACCAAGCATAGCATGTGGCTTGTATAAATAAATATACTTAAGTTATGTTGGTGAATGAAAATATTTGTATGATTATTATGTACAACATGTGGTTCATATAAACAAATATACTCAAGCCATGTTGGTTAATGAAATGTTTGTGCATAGTTATTAGGAACTGCATGTGATTTATATAAAGAAAAATATTTAAGCCATGCTGATAAATGAAAATATTCATGTATATTATAATTATTAAGCATAGCATGTGGTTCATACAAAGAAGTCATATTGAATTAATATTTACATGTGACTATTAAGCACAGTCTATGGCTAATATGAAAAGAAATGCATTTAAGTCATGTTGGTTAGTAAAATATTTGTGCATAGTTATTAAGTATAACATAGGTTTATATGAAAAAATATATCAAAGTAAGAAAAAAGACAATTCTATGTTGTATTTAAGTATTTTTAAAAGAAAACTAAATTTCAGGCTTTTGAACTTATAATAAATCAATTTTACAAATTCTAAGCTTAAAATTTTATTATTTTTTAAAAAGCATTTATTTATATATTAATATTATTTATGTAAAAAAAACCTTAAGTCTTTTTATTGTGTTTTTAGTCTGTGGATTTCATTACTAATCATTCCTGCTTGTACAGGACTGCCTCCTGGACTGTTGATTTGCAAGATTACCCCCACTGCATTATTATTGACTCGCCTCTTAATTTTTCATAACATACAAGTACAAAGGAGGAGAGTATGTCTGTCCATATGTTTTCAAGAAATTATTTAAATAAATTAATATTACATATATTAAAAACATAAGATTTTTTTTTATTTATTATTTAAATAATTATAAATTTTATTGTTAAGCTACTAAAGATTTTTTTAATGTTTGTGTCTAGACTTTAAGTACCATATATATGTAAGTAGTTTATTAATATTATTATTACTGAAAGTATTTTTTAATAAATTTTAGAGTTAACTTTAATTGTTAAAAAAATAATTATCATATTATCAATTTATAATAAATCAAATTTAATAAAATTTAGATCATTAGAAATAAAAAAACATTATATATATATTATATTAAAATTTAGATTAGATTAAAATTTAAATATTAAAGTTGAAATAAAAATCTATACTAAATAAGTAATTAAAATCTGTTATTACTATTAAATGAAAGAGTTAAACTAATTTAAATTCTAAAAATAATAAGCAAAGATAGAATTATATAGGATAGTTGTATAATGTTAATATACAAAACCAAGAATAAAAGATGTGAGAAACATTGACATTACATTTTACGTTTAGTAAATTTATAAATTGCTGCAGTATTGAACATATGGTCAATGATTTGAAATAGTAATGTTACAAATTTAAGTATAGTTAAATATTGCTAACTTTATTAAAATTCTAATTATGACTTTCAAGAACACAAATTGCAATACTCTAAATTATAATTACAAAAATGATTACAGTTTGAAATAACCAATTTTTATTTCTTAATCAAAGACTTTATCTTTATTACTAATCAAATAAAGAAACATATAAACATAGGTTCACCATCTTAAGGATCTATTCGAATATAAACAAGACTAAAAAATGGTAGTTGTACTAACTGTAAAATGCATGTAAACTATCATGAAATTTCTATAGCAAAAAAGAGAATCAGGTAACTAATTGTAATATTATGTTAAAGAAAATAATATGATAATGCTCAATGTATACACAGGTTTCTGCACAACCACTGCAACCATAAAGCCAATTATAAGGTCTTTGCACTGCTACAGTAGCTGTGAAACCTAACTTGAAGATCCTTGCACTGCTGAAACAACTGTGAAGTCTAATTAAAAGGTCTTGCACTGTTAGAACAACCGTGAAGCCTCTTCTCACTTATCAACAAGTAGGACTTACTAATCAAGAGATAACTTTAAACAACATCTACATACTAAATCTAACTTATATATGCTTTTTCAAAACTTATACTATTAAGTTAATATATATGATATTTTAGGTGATTGTATGTGTTAAACATCAAGAGTGCGTAATAATGCCTAATACAACTAAGGATACAAAGATTGAAGGAGATAACATCTTACTGCTAGGACAAATATAGAAGTAAGATTTAGAGAACAATGAACAGTTACATTAGTTTCATGCCTTTTTCTAGTTTTCGCCAGTTTCATCACCTTTTGCCAGTTTCGTCACTTATTACCACCTTTCGCCAGTTTCGTCTTTTTAATTATTTTTTGGCGAAAGTCGAAACCAGGTTTTGCCATTCGCCATTGGCGAAACCTCTAGGTTTCGCCTAACAACTATAACTCTAATATTACTTTTTTTCGCACAGAATTCTCTTTTTATTGTTGATTAATTAACGCTATGAAATTAATTAACCATATTTAAAATTTCCTCGATAGTATCAAATATTTTATGCATTTGTTCTGTTATCCGAAAATTTCCAACCTATTCACACTCATGATAGTGGAAAGTATGATCATAAATATAGTAGCTAATATTTTTACACATAATGTATTATTAAAAAGTGATAAAACTAGCCTCGATATTGGGATTTTGGCAAAAATCTATATCGTTAATTAATGTCAATGGCATTTTTTGTTTTTTACAATTGTAATATAATTAATACTTATATGTAAAATTTAATAAAATTTTATTATAGAATAACTAGTAAAATCGGTTGAGCTGCCATACATAATTAAACATTAAAAACAGCAAAAAGTATAAAATAACAATTAATCGAAATCGGCCAAAATGAGAATGCTAATATGATTTATTGTTTTTGTTGTCAAATATGATTTAGATGTCTTCATTGTTATCAAAACAAAAGTTTCCACATTTAAAGAAAAATCAAATAAGCTATTATGTTCTAATTTTTAGATTGATTTAATCGGTCTTACTATATAACAATTGATCTCATTCCTTCGCTTCAACGACATTAATCTGTTTTTTTTCGTTCGTAATTCCTTCTTTCCGTTAATGGTTTAACATATAAAATTAATTACCAAGAATTAAATTTGCCTCAATATTGTATACCCTATTTTATCTTTCTGATCCAGTATCTAAAAGTTTCCAATCTTTTCACAGTTATGATAGGGGAAATGCGATCACGAACATAGTGTCTATCTTTTTACGCATAATGTATTGCTAAGAAATGATAATAAATAATTTCAATATTGAGATTATTGATCAGTTAACAATAATGAGTATTTGAGTTTAGGAAGAATTGGATCTCTTGCAGTATAGGTGATCACTTTAGTGAATCATCCATATTGCAAAAGATTCCGGTACAGCCAAATTTTATCTGCTATAAGGAGGCTCTAATCTTTCAAATGTCTTCATTTTAGAACCATTATGCTCTTTTAGTAAAATAATATATTTAAAATACAATAATTCAATATACTAACAACTTAAAAGAGATGAATACTATGAATTCAACTAATTATTTTTCTACACTAATATCCGTTAAGTATTTTTAAAAATTTGAAAGACTTCATACTCATCTATAGAAAACCATCCACTTGTACTTCTGAGTTGTTTCTCATAGTGACATTTTCCACAATACCATTCTTTAGAATTTTTTCCCATTCCAAAGTCATTACCACTAAACCATGAACCGCTTGATATTTCACCATGATAGATTGCACATGAAGTGCTAACTACGCGACTAAGAATCGATTGATTTGTGTTTCCATTATTCAAAGAAAAAATAAAGCTATCAGCTGTTTTAGCATACGATCCACCAACTTTCCAGATTAAAGGATTATAACCACCAAGTAGTTCATTTGTGTTATTAATCTTTACTACAACCACAGTACCAGGTATATTATCACATAGCTTATGAAATACTTCACCCGTGAATCCATCTCTACTGCCTCTTAGTAAAAGTTTAAATTCATATGGGATATTAGTAGTATCATAAATTGTTGGACATCGATCAATCCATGATGAAATCTCTGCTGCATGCTGTAATGTAATTATAGAAGAATATGGTGTAATAATAGATGCTTTTCGAGGTGGAAGTTGTACATTTTCTTTTTTACGTGATGCCAAAACTAATGATGTGATAGACATATTTGGGGCTACCAATTTTGTAATAATATCATCCCATAAATTCTCTTCAAGAATATTACGGTAAGGTTTAATTTTATTTAAGACATCTTCACCAGAAATTTGAAAGTATCTAATATGAGGAAGGCAATGTTGAAGAGTAGCTTTTAATGACTTAAAATTTTCATTAGTCAACTCTTTACTGTTAGATGGTAAATTGGGATTTTTTGCTTTTCCCCATAAAATGACTTTATCCCAAAGTTTCGATTCTTCCATTTGTAAATTATCATTCTTTAAAAGAGCAATTAAAGCATTCTCTTGGAGAGTGGTAAAATCATCAGAATCAAAAATCAAGCTTGGATGTTTTGCAATAATATCATTGCAAAATTCTTGTAAAGGACCAAAATTTTCGCTAAGAAAGCTAATTTGATAAACACGAGAAAAATTTAAACGAAGCCAAGATGCATTATTATCAATAAGATGAGACTGGAGGCATTCAACTAATTTTACAAGCTTAAACTCATTGGTAACAACCAATAAATCGAATATGACCGAAACTTCACATTTTTCTAAAGAAACTGCACCGCCATAAATATATCTATCGACAAAAATAATAGATTAATATTTAATAATAAAACATGTATTTGATGAAACTATAACTTACTTAATGATTATATTAAATGCTTCAACCGAAACATGAGGCAATTTAATTTCAATTATATTATTTTTTTTAATTGCATTTACAAATTTTTGACGAAAATATGAAGATCGTTGGTACAAGATTGCTGAATGCGCTTTGAAAAGTTGAATATTTGGTTGTTCTCCAACTTCAATCACTACATTATAATCGTATTCACTTTCTAAAAGTTGTGTAAAGTCTTGTGAAAGTTGTTCGAATAATTTTAACGTCATTTCGCATATATTGATATGATTATAAAAAATTGTATGTAAGTACGTACGTAAGTACTTATCGTTATATACTAATGTGTGTACTACATAAAAAAGGACAAATTTTGAATGCACCCTAAAATGAAAAGCAGTGACAGAGCGGTCATTATTGCGAGATCAGATGACTTTATTGCAAATCGCAATCGTATGTGTGTCTTTTGTTAAATACATGTTTTCGGTATCATTATTGTAATGGCATATGATTTAGCGAATTTAGGGTTATATGAATATCGGTAAATAGGATGATGTTTGTAAGGGTAGTTATTCGGAAGAAAGAAGGTTATATTTCGTTTCTCTTTGGTAAAGGCTGGCTCTATCTACCACCCACCCACCCGTTTTCTAAGGGGACTAGTGGATACAAGAGTGTAACGATTACCTGATTGGACCATATAACTTTGATTAAGGCTCCACGGTTGCAGTGGCAGTGCAAGGACGGGAAGTTTCAAGATCAGTGGACCCAGCGATATTTTCGTGATAATCACATCACATGATTAAACTCTCAGCCTAAATTAGGGTGGGTTTTAGGGTTAGATGATAGTATGTCTTAGGCCGATTTGTTAGTGCTGGTAAACCAATGACGTAATTGCGTGATTTCACGTGATGTGATGATCACTGGGTCCATTGATCTTGAAGTGTCCCGCAAGGACCTTAGTGGTGAGTTTTGGGGCTCCACGACTGCAGTGGCAGTGCAAGGACCCTTGGAAGCAGTTTCTTGGGCTCCGCGACTGCAAGAATAGTGCAAGGATCCTCATTAGTGAATAGTCAGGCTTCATGCTTGCGGTGGCAGTGCAAGGACCTTTACAGAGTTTAATGTTTCTTTCCGAAATAGATATGTCAGGTGGCATTCCGATTCTCTTTAGCTATGTGGACATCATTTGTTCCCCTTGTCTACTTTGGTTTCTCGTAATAGAAGTGTGAGTATTGGATTCTTGAAGGTTCAGGGAATTTTGAAGGCTGAGAGGTCAGCGAGTTATGACACTGCCATATTGGGGGGATGCTTTGATTCGGTTTTGGATAATTGTGATATTGTTCTAGAGGCGTTGTTTATATGTATTGAAGTGCAATAAAGTATATGATCGAGCAATAATAATGATATTTTTTGTCCCACGTAATGTAGTTAGATTTGATCTTTTATTTGCTTATCAATATCGTTTGTAATACGTAGTTGTCATTGTACTAAGAGAACATCCATGATAAAATTTAGAAATCGGGTTATTATTTTTGCCCTTTCGAGTCGAACTTAAGTTAAATATTATAATTAAAATATATGTCGTGACTGAGGTTGACACCCGACTGGAGTTGCAATTTCAATTGGCTAAAGTCTGAAATTAGATTACTTTGCACGCAATTTTTTGCAAGTGAAACTTCAGTCAGATGTCAACTTCAGTCGGATGTCAACTTCAGTCACGACAGCTGCACTTTTAAACGATTGGCAAATAGAAAATATATATTAAGCAAGTAAATAAATAACGTTGCCTTTCCAAAAATTACGTTTTATCAAATTACGTATAAAATTACGTTTTATAAAATTAAGCTTTAGGAAAAATAGTCATTTGTCATAGAATTAATTATGCTAAATTTTTGAATAGGAAAACTTAAATAGCGTTTCGGTATATTTAACGTTAATGTATCTTATTTTTACTGCCACCAAGTTTGAATCAAAATTTTGCAATAAATAGTCTTTGTTGGAATTAGTGATGCCGACAATACTCTTGACAAAACCTGATAAAAATATAAACTAGCTACGTGATAGGTTTGTGATAGGTTTATGTATTGCTTTTATATTTAATTAACATTTTTATTGTACGATATAATATTTTTTTAAAGTTAATTATCGTCAGTATTATTTCCTAAGACCTCATCAACAATATTCGATGCTTCAAAGTTCACATCTAACCCAAGCTTTTAATATAGCATTATCGAATGAATTTGGTGATTTATAGAATGTGATTCTGAATTATTTGCATTCATAGAATCTATTGATATGCGATGTTTTGTTTTTGAAGGTCTTTGATAATTATTATGTCGATCTTCAATTTTATCCTGCCAATATTTTGCTCATATTCTGGCAACTAGAATATTCATTAGTTAATTGTGATTTCATTACGATTGGTATTTCTCTTTTTCAATAATTAAAATAGTGATTTCTACTTTTTTTGTTTGACAGTTATATTTTTTATTAATTGAAAACTGAATGACAATTAAATTATTATTAATATTATTTGACATATTGGTAATAGCTTCTTACACTAGTCTTTTATAATTTGATAATAACAGACAACTAAGTTTAATTTAATATTTTTCGTAATTTGATCACAACGTAACGTAATTTAATTGAATATATATGTAATTTGATATAACAAAGCTTAATTTAATACGTATATATTATATCATCTACAGTACGTAGTTGACTCTTACATAATTTGCCACGTAATAGACTTGCTAAAACTCTCAAATAACTTCTTATACTTTTCTATCATGAGATAACATTCCTCACGATATGTTAGTTCCGTTTTATAATTTGATTCAAGTTCCAGAAGTTTAATTAAATTTGCAAGTGGTGTTTTATATTCATTCATCATAAGTTGCACCATGATTCTTTAATGCCAATGTGTCATTTTGTTCTTCATAGAGAAATTTATCAAGCTCTGCAAGTGATTTTTTATATTTATTCTTTGTGAAATAAATTTTTAAGCGATATTTTTAATTTTTAAAATAATTTCTTCGTTTTTAGGTGGTTCATAATTTTTCTTCTTCACATCGTATATTTCTTCATCCAAATTTATTCGTTTTAGTATTTAGTAATTCAGTAAAATCCACAAGTGATTTATCGTATTCTTTTTTATGATAATAAATCATTCCACGATGTTTTAACATATATACATTATTTGGTTCAATATTTAGTGAATTATTTAAATCTACTAATTATTCTTCATCTCTCCATAATATATTTCTCCACGATTATTTAATGCCACATATCGTTCGGTTCAATTTCTAATAACTTATTTAAATCTTCAATTGATTTGTAATATGTTTTCATATCATAATTATTAATTCCACGAACTCAATCATATATGTCAATTATAGTATGCCGTAATTTAAAGCAAAAACTTATAATTAATTATAACTTAGTTACGATAACCCTATTCATAGACGACTTTTATATGATTGGTTGTTTAAGTCAATTTAATTTTGCATTATTTATACAGTCTAACCCTACAAAGGTTAAATGAAAAAAAATGTATATAGAAAGTTTTATTAGATTGTGGAACACCCCTTTTGTTTTAGCGAAGTTAGTATTTACAACTTCTTAAAAATGACCGACCTAGATTATTACCGTGCTAACTTCTCTAAAACAAAAGGGATTTTGATCGTGGAGTCTTATAACCCTCCTATATACCTTTTCATTTATTCTTAAAAAGTACTTTAAACGGTATAAAAGAATGTAAAATTAAATTGACTTAAACAAGCAATCACATGAAAGTCACCCTTCAAGTTTGCCTGCATCGTTACTCGTGTGAAAGTAATATAACAGATAGCGAAATCGCAATAAACGGATTAATAATAATTATAATAATAATATATACTGTATAATAATAGTAATAACTGTGACAAATTACTGTTAATTAGACAGTCTACACGTATATATTCACTTTTATGAATGATTGTAGCTATAATTTCTATTAATTTTACTATAAGCAGCTTTTGAGAACCACTCGAATGATTTTTCTTCATCTATAAGAACACCAATTCCATTCTGGTAGCACCGTCCAACATTAATTTGCCCATCAATATTTTCACCTTCAGCAGATTTATAATACCATTTAAATGCTTTTTGTTCATTCACAATCGTGCGTAAACCACCTTGATAACCATATTGATAACACCACCCAAGTGTACACTGTCCAGCACTACTTCCATTTTTAGCTGATTTCAAAAACCATTCAAATGCTTTTTTTCGATTAATACTGATACCTATACCGTTATAATAACACCATCCTATACTGAGTTGACCATCAGAATTACCACTTTTTGCAGATTTAAAATAACAATCAAACGCTTTTTTTTCATCTTTAGTAACTCCCAAACCATGTTGATAGCACCATCCAAGATTATTATATCCATATGAATTACCACTTCCGGCAGAACTTAAATATAAATTAAATGCTTTCTTTTCATCTTTAAGAATTTCTCTATCATCCATATAACAACATGCAAGATTATTTTGTCCAATAGAATTGCCACCATCTGCAGATTTTGTATACCACTCAATTGCTTTTTTAAAATCTTTTCTAATACCTATACCGTATTGATAACAAAATCCAAGATTATTTTGATCAATAAGATTACCACTTTCTGCAGATTTTAAATATCGTTCATATATAGTTTTATCATTGCTCGTATAATTTTTATAGTAACGCAAAAAATCATTTTGCTTAATAGATATATCAGCACTAAAAAATGATTTTGAATATAGTTCAAAAGCTTTCTTTTTATCTTTGACGACACCTATACCATTTTCAAAACAATGCCCAAGATATGCTTGTCCAGTTAAATTTCCTCCTTCAGTTGATTTTAAATAATATTCAAATGCCATTTTTTCATCTTTATCAACATATATACCATATTGATAAAATCGTCCGAGGCTACATTGAGCAAGAGGAGTTTCATTTTTAGCAGATTTCATATACCATCCAAAAGCCGCTTGATTATCTTTTTCTATACCATAACCTTCTTCGAAGCATTTACCAACAAAATATTGACCTAAACTAGTATTATTTTTAGCAACTTCTACATATAAAAAAAATGCTTTTTGCATATCTTCTTTAACTCCAATACCATAAAAATATAAATATGCCAAAGAAATTTTTCCTATAATCCAATTAGTTTTAATTAATTCAGAATGATCAAAATTATTTGATGTTTTTACTTTAAGAACTGATCGATTATAAAATTTACTTGCTAATCTATAATCGATATCTGTACCAATACCAAATTGATAAAAATAACCAATCAAACTTGTAAAATATAATTGATTTTGATGATTAATAATTTGATTGAATGTATCTAAAGGATTTTTATAATTGTCTTTAAAATATTGTCTCAACATATTAACTATATATACTGACTCATAATGAGTATTAAATAATTTAAAAAAATAATTAAATAAATTGAATATAAATTCGTCACCAGATAAGGTATTCCTAAAAGGAAGATGTAAAAATTCATTGAATGAAACTTATAAAATTGTTTGATAAAAGAATTAGTTATATTTCAAAAAAAAAAAGATTTCAAAGTTATTATTCATTAATGAGATTAATGAGGAAAAATACCTTCTTTTTGTGCTTCTTCAGATTCAAATTCTATATGATCGACTTTATCTTGAACATTAACCGTATGTCCAAAATCATTTATGAACTCTTTATTTAATTCTTTGAATTCGGTATATGCCATTTTTACTTTTATCTACAACTTTATACATACATTTATTCTTGATACGTACGTAGTTTAAGAAATTATCAAAAAAAATTTTTTTGGTAAATCGCATATAAATGCATGTACAACTGTAAAACGTTATACAAAAATCAATGGCCTGGAGTTACACGTAGTGTGGTATGTAGTACAAATTCCAACATTCTAGACGTTCTTGAATTTCTTGGTAATCGAAAGACCTAGGGTAATTGAAGAAGTAGATTAGTTATAACAGAAAAATCCTGAGATCATGCTATCTAATTATAATAAAGTTTCTCGATGTCCATCTTATTTTTAATTAAGAGCAATACTAAAATATAACATTATGTTAAATCACTGATTAGTTAAATATGGTGCGTTTTCTTGATATATTAATAAATGAAATGTATTTACTATTATGATCAATTTCAAATTGGGACCATGGTACTTATATAACGATGACGTGGGTAAAGTTACTCGTAAGATTATGCTTGAAGCTAACATTTGCTTGACTGAAATTAGCCCCTGAAATTAGGATCTTGCATGCATTATGTAGTAATTTTAGGCAGGTTTAACTTCGGGTGCTTAAATTTTTATCGCAGTGGATTTGTTGATACGCACGTATTCAACTTTTATTCGAGCTGTTCCAATTACAGTTAACTATAAACACTACACGAATTATAATTAAGAGGTAAATTTTTTGTTTAAGGCATAAAACAGTAAATTTAATATCGAAACTAATCATAAGTTCTAGAATACAATTTCCTTATATCTTGATTTTCATTTATTTATCATAAAGTTACAAGTACAATCAATGCAAATTCTTAAAAATTTAATAATCTCGCATAAACAATTTATTATTTTATTTAAGTTGTATACTGATTTCTTCTGTGTTTATAATCTTACTAGTAGTAAATGTGATTTGGATGTTTTTGTTCATTATTCGGTAGCGTTGGGATTAATTTTTCTGCTTCTAAAAATTGATTTTTAATCTTTTGCTCATCTTCATCTTTTGCATTTTCATAAGAGTAAAAACATAATATCCACGTTTCAATTTTCCATAAATGTCTCCGACAGAAGGTCGTTTTTGTGGATCATGATCCATACACTGTTTTGCAAGTTTAACATAACAATCTGGTGTTTCAAGGGTGAATCCAGGTCGCAATCCTCTACAGATATCCACTCCAAGTTTAGCATCAAATTTACGTCCATCAAAAGGCCTCTGTCCAGTTGATATCTCCGTCATAATAATTCCAAACCCGTAAACATCGGAGGCTTGAGTATATTTTTGACCAATAAAACTTCTGGGGCTACTTATGGTATGACACCATAAATACTATTCGAATTATTGTCATCGTATTTTTTTTTGACAATCCTAGATCTGAAATGAATGTTTCTATTTCAACTATATAATCACGTTTACTTTGTAATATATTACAACAATGAAAATCTCGCTTTATGAATCCGCATCAAAGCAGTATAGCAGGCTTTAATTTCGTCACATATTACACTGCATATACCATCGGACTTTAAACGAATCGGCAGCCATGAAAACGAATTGACAAAGGATATGACATATAAATTCTGAAACTACATCTTTCATTCTACCTAAAGTAAAAATAATTCGGAGAACGGAGGAATAATTCGGAAGTTAGCGACGAGGTGCACTTTTGGTTTTATAGGTTAAAGTAATTCAGTAATTGGCAAGGTAATTCGTACCTTGGCTAATAAGTACTGAGCTTTTTTTAAAACCTCGAAAATAGCGATTCAAACAAGAATACTTACAGTTAGGTTTTTAACATTTTTCTGAATATAGGTTATTCAACAAGTTTTTAAAAGCTACAATATATTAAATATAAAGCATACGTAGGATATGTATTATACGATTACATGCCTTGTTCTTTAGTTAATGGGGTTTTTTTTTATGCTGACTATACACTCCATATTCATGTATTGCCTATCGGTTTTTTTTTAATTCATTTATGTGATTCATTATTTAGCTTGTTATTAAACTGTGTATTTAGTTAGTAAGCGATTTGGGTAGTAAAATTATTTATACATATAATTAAGTTTAAAAACATTGTTTTTTTTTATTGAGCTTAACTGGCTACATATTTACCATAGCTATCAGAATTAAATTATTAAAAATCTAGTTTTTAAATTCAAATTTCTAGTTGAAATATATCTTTTGGTCTATAATTTTTAAATTTCGAACTTGTTTCTATTAGCAATCAGATTTCGTAACGTCATCAAATAATCTACTATAGATGCAGACATGTTGCCGTGATTAATTACGACCTACTTTAAATCAGATTTTTTATATTGAGGTAATTAGGTTACGACCTAATTACGACAATATTTCTGCATCTATATAATCTACCAACATTAGCCAATCAGAATGAAAGCCTGCTATGTTTATCAAATCCAAGTGATCGTCATAGTGCATACTTACCTAATTGGTAGTGCCCATGACGATCCACTTGAAACATGTGCGCCCGACCCCAAGAAGCCTCAATGTGGGACCCCACCACCCCCTCCAATTAAAGAAAGGTCGATCTGGACCAATCTGTTCGCACCACTACGACTGGGAATGGACGTTGACTCCACTTTACCTTACTTGGGTTAAGTGTGAGGCGATGTCAAGGGGGTGCGATTGTAATAATTATGTTGGGTTCTGGCCGGGACGAAGAGTACTGAAACATTCTCATCGGTTTTATGAAGAACGTGAGAAATGTTAAAGTAACGAAGGTTGTGTCTATGAAAACGTGAGAGGTTAGAAAAGCATGGTTGGAATTCGATGAGAACAATGAGAAGAGTCGTGGTATTTTACGTGCTCTTCTCATGGACAATTTGTTATAAAAAGGGTGGAATTTCCCCTTCTTGAAAGTAGTTCAGATAAATAGTTCAGACAGCTCTATAGTGCCATATAGTCCAATAAAGTCCCTATACAATAACAATAAAAAAATTATTAATAAAAACCCTTTTAAACCGTCCAATACAATATCACGCTCTTTAAAGGCCTATACTTATTTTGTAATGCTCCTTAACGATCGCCTTGACCTTGTGCCAAATCGTAAAACCGCCTCTACCATCTTTGAGGAACGTTACGTGGCATATTCGATTTTCAAGCGACAATTCGTCGCATTTGCCCCATCTCTGAACTCGCCCTATTAACAACTCACAATAATATTCTTAAGAAACATTTAGCTTATCTTGCCTGGAAAGTTTCAGAAAATTTAGCCTTAAATATTTAGAGTTTTTCGTTATTTTAACAGTGGCTTAGTAATTTTATATAAATTTACTAAGAAATACTTCAACAGTGGCTTATTTAAAATTTACTATGCGGACATCAGCTACAAGGTGATTTTATCACTCTAATGTAGCCCATGATGGGCCATGATCACAGTGTGATTCATATAATTAATTATTAGAAAAAAATTATATAAAGAAAATTAAAAATCAAAAAACTTGGTGTTTTTTTTGTTTAAGAAATAAACTTTGAATATTTGAAAAAAATATTAACAAGGATGTATTTGGATTACAAGAAATGAAAAACTTTTACTTTATGACGCAAAACAATTGGCTTTTAATAGGATGGTAAGGTCTTTCTACAGAGTATAAAAATAGCAAAGGCCTACTTTTATGACCATGCGAAAAATTTAATATATGGCAATGCTCGACTTAATCATATTAAAAGCCATGTGTAAGAAATAGTGTAAATTAACACTTGATGGCGCAACACAACTGGCCTTTAGTAAGAATGGCGTGTCTTTAAGCCACCCTTATGACAATGTGAAATTTTTCATATATGGCTACGCTCAATTTAGTATGGTGTCCCTATTGCAGTAATAAATTTATGCGTGAAAATTTATGTTGTAAACTTATGAGTATCTTGACGGAAAGATTTGAGAGTTAACCCAGTGACCATCATAATATCACATGACAATCATTTAGCATAAGAGTTAAGGTTATAGTTTGGCGTTGCTCCGGGGCTAGACCTTAAGTGTTTTTAATCTCAGATTTTGTCATTATTTAATTAAAAATAATATAATATTTAATTTAGAATTTTTTAGCTCTTAGTTTTCTAGATCTCAGGTCCAAGTAATGCTTTGGGGCTAGGTCATAAGTGCTTTTAATCTCAAATTATATTATTATTTATAGTTTTTTAGCTCTAA